>ML809461.1:68677-90915 GCA_009831015.1 Picea engelmannii | reverse complement strand
GTAGGATACTATAGGAGATTTATAAAAGGATTCTCCAATATTGGTTGTCCAATCACTGCCCTCCAGAAGAAGGGGACAAAATTCCTGTGGACACAGAAATGTGAAGAAAGATTTCAAACCCTGAAACATCTACTGACCCATGCGCACATGTTGAAGTTCACTGATCCAGAAGTTGACTTCCTCATGTGCACAGATGCCTATAAGGAAGGGCTTGGAGGATTCCTTATGCATAAAGGAAGTGTGATCTACTATGAGTCCCAAAAATTGAATGAGCATGAAGTCAACTATGTGACCCATGATCTAGAAATGGCTTCCATAGTGCATGCCTTGAAAATGTGGAGGCATTACCTCCTGGGAAGAAAATTTGTACTTATGACAGATCACTATGGATTGCGATACCTGTTTGATCAACCAAATCTCAATGCTAGACAAGCTAGGTGGATGGCCCTCCTTAGCGAGTTTGATTTCAAAATCAAACACATTAAAGGAAAGGAAAATAGGGTGGCTGATGCCCTTAGCAGAAGTATGAAAACAATTCACCTGGCAGCAGTGAGCACCTACGAGACAGATGTCAAGGAAAGAATCAGAAATGCACAAGAAACAGATCCCTTCGTTCGGACCGTGACCATGTGCCTACAACAAGAACCCGTTGGAGTAAAATATGAAGGCTACCAGAAGATCGAAGGAGGTATGCTCACTTACAGAAGAAGATTTTATATCCTAGATTGTGACGACTTGAAGAGGTTCATTATAGATGAACTACATAAAAGACCCTACTCGGGTCATCCAGGATACCAGAAAATGATCACTTCCACCGGGAAACAATTTTATTGGCCTGGATTGAAGAAAGACATAGCCGAGTACTTAACCAAATACATAGAGTGCCAATAGGTTAAAGAAGAACATCAACACCTAGCTGGATTATTTCAACCTTTACCAATCCTAGAGTGGAAATGGGAAACCATCTCCATGGATTTCATTATTGGATTACCAACCTCAACCAAACAGAATAATGCCATTATGGTGGTGGTGGATAAATTGAGCAAGTCTGCTCACTTCATCCCTGTTAAGTCGACCTGTAAGGCAATCAATATTGCCCAGGTATTCATGAAAGAGATATTTAGACTGCATGGTATGCCGAAGGAGATCGTGTCTGACAGAGACACGAAATTTACTTCCAACTTTTGGAAATCAATGATGGCTGGTTTATATACCAAGTTGTTGTTTAGAACCACCTATCACCCTCAAACTGATGGATAGATAGAAAGAGTGAATCAAATACTAGAAGATATGTTAAGGATGTATGTAATGCATCAACCCAAGAAGTGGGAAGACTACCTGACATTTGTAGAATTCGCCTACAACAACAGCTACCAAGCATACTTAAAGATGAGTCCCTTCGAAGTCCTCTATGGTAGACCGTGTAACACTCCAGTCAGCTGAATTAATCCCGTAAACAAGATTTCTTTTGGACCCAACATGTTGAAAGAAATGGAACAACAGGTGAATCAGATAAAACAAAACCTAAAAGTCGCTCAGAATCGACAGAAAAGTTATGCCGACCAAAAGAGAACTCCAAGAGAGTTCAAGACGGGAGACCATGTATATCTTAGAGTTATGCACAGGAAGAGTTCCCTGAAAATGGGAGCTTGTGCCAAGTTAGCACCTCGGTATTGTGGACCCTTTGAGGTTCTAGATAGTGTGGGACTTGTAGCCTATAGGCTAGCACTTCCTCCCACAGTAAAAGCACATAATGTTTTCCATGTTTCATTATTGAAGAAATATGTACATGATGCTAATCATATAATTGACTGGTCTGTGATCCAAGTGAAACCAAAGGGAGAATTTCTACCAGAACCTCAGTGCATACTGGACAGAAAAGAAACCCCGCTCTGGAACCGAACCATTGCATAGTTCAAGGTGCAGTGGAGACATTTTGGCCCAGATGAGGCTATGTGGGAAATAGAGGATGCCATAAGACAGTCATATCCGATTTTGTTTACTTCTATACATGCATGTCATGTTGATAGATGAGAACATTGAGGACGATGTTCCTTTAAGGGGGAGGGAATTGTAACACCCTATTTCCCCCAGTTTGTAAAAATAACCATACTGGCCAATAGCATTGGCAAACTCAAAAATGTGAATGTGTGATGTGAATGGACCTTGTGAAAAAGGTCGATGAATGTGAATAATATTATGAATATATATATTGCAGGACTGCTGAGAGGGGATATGCTGAAAAAGAGACCACAATGGATGAAGAAAGGTGGTGGAAGGCACCTGGATAGGTGGCGTTAACTTCCACTGAAACCAATACCGTATTTGGACTTCACTATCCCGGAGAACCAAGAGCGGCTCACTGGCCTCGAATTAAATGACTCGCCAGGATTGGTAGGTAGATAGCTCCTCATGAGTAATGAGGGATGGGGGGGATTGAACTGCCCATCCATAGAGCTGTTAGGCCTGACCAATGTGAGGGAAATTGTGCCACACGCAACCTCGCAAGAGGAAAAATCATGAGGGAGAAGCAAGAAGAAGGCAGATGCGAGGGGAGGAAGAGAAATCTGGAAAGCACAGAGTGAGTGATAACAGAGAAGGGGGAGAGTAACCCTCGTTCTCAGTCACTGGAAAATAGAGACGTAGTCTCACAACATCATGGTCTCATCTCGGGGGTGGCTAGTGGTAAATCCTATCGAAATCGCTGAGCCTATGGTTGGGTGGAAATGAGCACCCCTCTCAGCAGTTGCACTCACCTCTGGTGCTATTTCTGATAAGTGTTTTACATCTTGGATCATGAAATTTATATGCTGACATATATGCTCTTAGTCTGTGCAGTTTTATGAATGGTTTGAGTATAAGACTACCTGTGTAGTGTTTTGATTCAAGAATGGTGGTTGCATGCTTATAATGGAAGGGCCACGTATGGCTTATGATTATAAATAGATTTATATGTATATACACACATTGAATCAATTCATAATTCAAGCCATTTCTAGGGAAATCTATACCCTTATCCGTCTCAGGTGATACCCTGGATAAACCTCCCCATAGAGACACCCTATTTGAAAAGCTCAGAAGAGGTAGCACTTTGTATGCAAAGACTCTACAGAGGTGCAGAAGTCGCAAAATCCCTTGAGGATTCGAGGAATAAGTATCGATCAATGGATGAGATCCTGTTAGAAGATCTGCGGTTATTCACGACCGTTAGATTGAAGGAATAAACGAGGGCATTAAATGCCTTAACCCTTTTTCCTTTATCTTCGCGAGTAGCAAAGAAATCGGGATCATAGATCCCTAGGGTCCATGAAAGAATCTGGACCATGGATTCGTGTCCAGGCAGCTTAGGAACGATGAAATGGAGAGATAGGTCTGAGCCATCAGATCTTGGTCTAAACAGCTGGCAGACGTTGGATCTGTCGAGAGTTGCATGAGGTTTAAACCTCACGTGAAGAACAACAGAAGCGAAAGTCCCGAGAAGGAGTTCGTATCGGGATTTCGGCATTCAGGAGTTCAGGAGTCCGGAGGACGAGAGTCCGAGCACTTGACATCAGAAGTCCCGAAATAGAGAAAGAACTTGAGCCGTCCGTTGGAGGGAGGACACGTGTCGCAAAATCACCCATATCGGGGATTCATACATCGGGAGTCATAGAGGGAAGTCTTTCGACTTCATGGGTGGTGAAGTCGCGAGAGAATCACAGCTGTCCATATGAGGGGGATAGGCAACCCCTTGTTGTGTACATAGACCCTATAGGAACCACAGAGGTTGAGGAAATCTTTCACAATTTCAGAGAGGAGAAGCTCGGGAGGGATAGTGACATTTTTTGCACAGAGCCTTAGCTGCAAAGGTCACAGAGGAGAGGCAAGGCCGAGACCTTTGATACCTAAGAAATATTCCAAGGAGAAGGAAGAGAAGCGCATGTTCAAGGAGGAGCTACAACTACCATTAGATCAGTTGGAGCGAAATAGATTTGGGTCGTCGAAGAAGTACGTCCAGACGCACGCAGAAGAAAGTAGAAACGGACGGTAGAGAGACTTCGTGGAGAAGTGCCAAATTGTCATGGGCCGTTGGATCGCACTGATTTGCGAGGGAGTTAAGCCGTAGAAGTAGCCATGAGAGAAGTTGTATAGACAGTGGAGACTCTTCGAGATAGAAGTGGCGAACAACCGATAGCTGTTGGATCTTGCAGAGTTGCAAGGCGGTTAGGATCGGTGCAGTCCCAAAGAGGTTGGAGTTTGAGATCTCGCATCTTGGGGTTTCGCAAGAAGAGAGTGCAAGAGTTGGGTGCTCCAACTCACGAATTCGTGAAGGGGTGCAAAAGTCGCAGAATCCCTTGAGGATTCAAGGAATAAGTATCGATCAATAGATGAGATCCTGTCGGAAGATCTACGGTTATTCACGATCGTTAGATTGAGGAATAAACGAGGGAATTAAATGCCTTAACCCTTTTTCGTTTATCTTCCCGAGTAGCGAAGAAATCGGGACCGTAGATCCCCAGGGTCCGTGAAAGAATCCTGACTGTGGATTCATGTCCGGGCAGCTTAGGAATGACAAAATAGAGAGACAGGTCTGAGCCATCAGATCTTGGTCTAAATAGTCGGCAGACGTTGGATTTGTCAAGAGTTGCACGAGGTTTAAACCTCACATGAAGAACAACAGAAGCGAAAGTCCCAAGAAGTAGTTTGTATCAGGATTTCGATATTTAATAGTTCGGGAGTCCGGGCACTCAACATCAAGAGTCCTGAAATAGTGAAAGAACCCGAGCCATCTGTTGGAGGGAGGACATGTGTCGCAAAATCACCCATATCGAGGATTCAGACATAGGGAGTCATAGAGGGAAGTCTTTTGACTTCGAGGGTGGCGATGTCGCGAGAGAATCGCAGCTGTCCATCTGAGGGGGACAGGCAACACCTTGTCATGTACACAGACCTTGTAGGAATCACAGAGGTTGAGGAAATCTTTCACGGTTTCAGAGAGGAGAAGCTCGGGAGGGATAGTGCCATTTTGTGCACAGAGCCTTAGCTGCAAAGGTCGCAGAGGAGAGGCAAGGCCGAGACCTTTGATACTTAAGAAATATTCCAAGGAGAAGGAAGAGAAGTGCATGTTCAAGGAGGAGCTACAACTTTCGTTAGATCAGCTGAAGCGAAATAGATCCGGGTCGTCGAAGAAGTACGTCCAGACACACGCCGAAGAAAGTAGAAATGGACGACAGAGAGACTTCGTGGAGAACTGTCAAATTATCATGGTTTGTTGGATCGCACTGAGTTGCGAGGGAGTTAAGCCATAGAAGCAACCATGAGAGAATCTATATGGACAGTGGAGACACTTCGAAATAGAAGTGGCAAATAACCGATAGCCGTTGGATCTTGCAGAGTTGCAAGGCGGTTAGGATCCGTGTAGTCCCGAAGAGGTCAGAGTTCAGGATCTCACATCTTGGGGTTTCGCAAGAAGAGAGCGCAAGAGTTGGGTGCTCAAACTCACAATTTTGTGAAGTGCGAAGTGGCAAGGAGAAAAAAATCTGAACTGTTGGATCCAGGAACGGGAGGACCGTTGGATCAGAAATCTGTGGTGATATTGTATATGGGGAGTTCAGGGGTTCAGAGGTTGGAAGGGGTAACTTTTGATCGTATAAGTCATGAAGTGCCGAGAGCCGAGGCTCGTGAGAACATGTGGCACATTCATCAGGTGGGGCCCGCGCGATTGACAAGTGGGAACGTGTCACTCGGAAAAGGGTCAACACTCTGTTGACTTCTTGCGTCTCGAAGATTCACAAGATAGGAGCATGAAGGCTCAATGCTCCAACTCGCGAGGTTGCAAGTTGTGAGAAGTGAAAAGAGGAAGTCAACCATTGCTGAATTTCACGTCTCGAGATTTAGGAGAAGAAGAGCACGAGAGCTCGACGCTTCAACCTACGAGGTTGCGAGTGGTGAAAAGTGTCAAAGGGTTGTCATGTATCACATTTCCCCGAATCACGAAAAGTCGATAAGCGCTTGGTTGGCTTAAGCGCGTATACACAGGACAGGGTCATGTGGACAAGACCCCAAGGGGGAAACCTGCCACTCGCTAGCCCTGTCGGGGTTCTGCGCTTCAATGTGTCGGGGTTTGTAAAGTCGAAAGACTCGATGCTCTGGTAGTGCCGAGTCGCGAACAACAAAAGAATGCCATACTTGTTCGACCTGTGGTCGTGACCCATGATCACGTGGAAATGAACAAGGAATGAACTAGCCTATGCTAAGACCCCCATAGGTATCTCGGGGATTCTGATCCTCGAGAATTCGACGAAAATTTTTGTTTTCCTTAGTGGGTATGTGACAGATGAAGTACCGGATCAGGTGCTAGATGAAGTGTCAAATGAACTATTGGATGGAAAATCGCATTGTGAATTCACCCCGTTACACACAATTCACATATTAGATCCTCATAAATATCAAATCTAACTAAATCTAACTCAAAACCATTGCAAAACATCAATTGTGCACACCTGTTATAAATCCATGATGATTCGATACAAAATCCTTTAAAAACATATTCAAAATGGTTATTAACACATATAATACCGGTGCAAAAAGGATTCAATCATCATCACCAAACATCCAAAAGATGGAGGCCTTGGGAATCCATCTCGATGGATTACATGTCTGGCCTTCTGTCCACCAAGAAAGGAAATGATTGTGTCTTTTTGGTGGTTGATCGATTTTTGAAGATGGCCATTCTCATAACTTGCAAGAAGAGCATCACAACGATAGATACTGCCAATCTCTTATTTGAATGGGTGTGGGTCCATTTTGGGATACCACAGACCATCATCTCATATTGGGACAACAGGTTCGTCAATGCATTTTGGTTGAGTCTCTGGTCATTGTTGGACACCAAGCTCACCAAATCCATTATGTTCCACCCCTAAACCGATGGCCAAATCGAGGTCGTCAATCAGATGATTGTGCACATCCTACGCATGTATAACTCTAAGCATCCACCTACATGGGATGAGATTCTTCCCTATGTTCAACATAGCTACAACAAGGCTCTCCTTAGCTCCACTGACCATAACCCATTTCAGGTGGGGATGGGATTCTAACCCTTGAGTCCCATTGATGTCACACTACCTTTGGAAACCACATAGGTAGAATATTCCCATGGTCAGTATGAGGCCAACAGAGCTATCATATTCATTGAGCGGATTGAACACATCCGCCAACAGGTCCATAAGATTTTTCAGAAATCCAATGCTAAATACAAGCAACGAAGTGATCGACATCGAGTACCACACAAGTTTCAGGTGGGAGACAAAGTATGGTTACATTTGCAAAAAGAGCACCTTACAGGGCCCCATCAGAAGCTTCTCCTACTTCGCTATGGGCCTTACACCATGACCAAGGTTGTGGGTGATAATGATTTTGAGCTGAGTATTCCCTCCTTCCTTGGTCTGCACCATGTGTTCAATGTGGACCTCCTTCAACCATCATTTCCACCCTTGTTGGATACATCCGAGATCGTAGAACAGTTGAAACCAACCAAGATGAACCTTGATTGTATGGAGTGTGACACCATGGATCAGATTAGGGACAATCAGATTAAAGGCACTTGTCAACAATGACTCCATCTTTATCAAGTTGTCAAAGCAGGGCAGCTCCTGCACCAAGGAAAATGGCTCACCAGGGGCCAATTTCAGTAGAAATTTCCTCACCTGGTGGGGGAAATCAATGCAATGGAAACCATTGCTTCCTAAGGGGGGAGGAATAATCTAGGTGGATATTGGTGGCCACCCACCTATTCCAACTAGCTCATCTTGACAGTTTCCAGTTCAACACATTTTTCTGTAATGATGACATTTCTTTGTAATTGTGGGTTCTCCACTCCTAGGGATGTCTTGGAGCCCTACGCTGCATCTAGGTGGATATTGGTGGTCACCCACCTACTCCAACTAGCTTATTTTGGTAGTTTTCATGTCAGTACATCTTTCTATACTCCCGGGGTTGCTTTGAGGCCCTAAACAATGTTTTTTGGGCTTGCACAGTTGAACTATAGACAAAGTCAAAGTTTGAGGGAATAATGTGTAGTTCTCAAAAATACCTTTCCAATGTGATATCACATGCTTAAAACAAATATCGTATGTAAAATCTACGACCCCAGGAAGTTGAGGTACCAACTTACCCATTGGCGCCCACATACCTTTTGGCGTTTCATCTCCTAGGGTTAGGTTTTTGGATGTCTAGGGTTTTGGCATTTATGTTTAATGTTAAAAATTCCTCTGGAGCCTCATTGTACTCATCTCCTTAGATGAATGCATGTAGCCATCACATCTCTTCTCAGAGATAGCTACCACCATTCGAGCAAGTTGTTTTTCAGTTTTGCAGTTTTACAGTTTCAACCTATTTTCTATATTCAATAGAAGTTATTGTTCACTGGATATATGTTGTTGTTCTCTATATCTCTGTGTTATTGTATTCAACATTTTATTCATTTCGCTCCACTCATAAATCCGTATCAAAGTGACCTTTCACCTTCCCCATCCCTAAATCCAATGGCCAAGATCTAATCTTTCCATTACAAGATCAAGGGATATGATCCATTCACTCCAAAATAAATCACTTAAAATATTAAAGTACAAAAACACACTTTATGACATAAAGTCATGTTAATATTAGAAGGTACAATTTATAAAAAGTCACTTTAATAAAAGAGACACTTTATTACAACTTTATAAAAAACCTATTACAAAGTCAAGTGCCTAGTAGTGTTAATGTAAGGGAACTTCCGCATACAAGACAAAACATGTGAAGTACCTCCTGAGCAATAAAATATAACACTAGTGAGGGATGTACTCACTGTCATCACCATCATCTGGTCCCATCACATTGTTTGTAGTAGTAACTCCCTCTAAACCTGGAGCCAACCCCAACACCTGCATAGAACTTGAACTAGAAGACATCCTCCTGACAACTACCCTAAACCCTCAGCTCCTTGGAGAGTCCATCCTCCCACTCTGAGCTTCTGTTTGATCACACCAGCTAAGCCTCCTGCCAATGCTCAAAAGAGACTCCCTCTCTTCCCTCGAAATGCAAGAATGAATCCTTGGGCCCACCACAGTCTCAGGAGCCTCCTGCTCCTCATCCAACTCTGAATCATAACCTGTAGGTTGTCCTCACACCTTGTACAACCTATCTATGTGATCACCAATAAACTGTGGTTCTATCAGATCCACTCCCTCATATATAAGTACATGTCCCCTCTTGAACAATGTAGAATATACAACATCTTCCAAGGCTGATACTGAGAGTAAGTTAACCCTCAATCCCAGAACAAACAAAACTCCATCAACCTCCAGGTGTCCTCCATACTCAAGTTGAAATCTAATACTTCCAAATCCAAGTACATCTCTTTCCATACCTCCTTCACTCTCCACTAGCCAGTTAGGACCAGTCTCTGTGATACTAAGGAATATACATCATATTCCCGTCATGTGACAAGAGGCTCTACTGTCAACAATCCACTTGCTATCACCCACAAATCCAACACTACTGACACTGGATACTAGAGTGAACAAAGAGAACTCCATATCAAAGTTGTATGAAAAGTCCTCCATAGCTATCGTTGTTGCTATATCAGGCACCTCCTGTTCCTTCCTCTTCTTCTTCTTCTCTAGACACTGAGAAGCATGGTGCCCCAACTAGTTGCAGCAGTAACATCTGACTTTACTCAAGTCCTTCCTGAAACTTCCTTTCTTCTTCCCCTTTCCCTTTGCTGCAAGAGCAACATTCTCATCAGTTCTGTCTTCCTTCTATCCACTACTTTGAGATCCCATCCAGATCATCTCCTGAGTGAAGTCATCCCACAGTCTACTCTAATATGGGAAATTCTCCCAACCCACCACACACTTCACAAAGACATCCCACTCCTTCGTGAATCCTTTCAAGGCTATCCTTCCCAACTCTAGTTCTGAGATGACCTCCCCTACTGTAGCTAACTCATCCTTAACCTGAGCTATCTGTGTAAGATAGGATGCAACACCCTCACCCATAGCCATCTTCATGTCATTCAATTTATCCTTCAAGGCCATCTTCCGGTTTTCATTCTTAGCCTCATACAAAGTTTTCAATGTATCCCACATCTCTTTGGCTGTCTTCTTCTCAGCCAAATATGGGATGGGTGGGTCCTTTTCTCCATCTAGAATGATCCTCTGTGATTTGGCCTCTGTTACCTCATGAAAATACAAGGTAATAGGATCTACTATGGGAGCTACAACAACAGTGATGACATAACTCCAAATCTTTTTCTCCCTAAGAATAGATGATATCCGGACCTTCCACTACAAATAGTCGGAAATGCCTTCCAACCGATCCTCATATCTGATGCATGCATCCATTTCCCTTTCAACTGTTTAAAGAAAAACAACCAACAAATTCCCCCCTTCAAATCGTGCCAAAATTAACACTACTCACTGTAACGCAGAGCCCAAGCTCTAATACCATGTAGAAAATCAGTGACATAAGCACACTAACAAAGAGATAATGTCACACACTTAGTAAAAAATTGATTACTTTCTTAAATGAAAATAACCCACATCACAGTTAAGATTCATAAGCAGAAACACACATTACTAAGCACATTTGCAGCGGAAAATAACAATGAACAATAGTCACAAATCCATGTAAAACTCAGAGATTTTGGCAACCCAGACATGGAAAAATCCCAATGTGGGGAAACCCAACAAGAGAGAGATTTTATTAGAGATTCAGGAAGAAATTTTACAGCAGTAATGCATTTGATAGCAAGAGAGGAACTTACAACACCCACAATATGTCCCAACTTTCTACCTTGGAAAATGTGCCCAGAAATTTCATACTGCTATATGACCCCACCTTCTTCTAGCACTTGAAAACTGTGCCAAACAACAACTGTACGACCCTGCTGCAACAAGAAAAACCCAGAAAATTTCCTTGAAAACCATGCCAAACCGTGCCTCAATTTTTGTGCCCTTTTCCATGATGTATGGATTGTACAGATCCTTATAGTACGACCTTCAATAGCAGAAATATCAACAACACCTCTCACACAAAAGAATGACTTGGGAAATGTTCCCAAAGTCTATTGGGAAAATCACCTAGTTTGATGCCCTCACTTTATTTCTTCAAGATCTCTCAGAAATATCTCAAAATTATTTTCTTGTCTTGCATACCACGCTAGGAATACTCTTATAATCTGAAAGTGACCTTTCACCTTCCCCATCCCTAAATCCAATGGACAAGATCTGATCTTGCTATTACAATATCAAGGGATATGATTCATTCCCTCCAAAATAAATCACTGAAAATATTAAAGTACAAAAACCCACTTTATGACATAAAGTCACATTAATATTAGAAGGTACATTTTATAAAAAGTCACTTTAATAAAAGAGAGACTTTATTACAACTTTATAAAACACCTGTTACAAAGTCAAGTGCCTAGTAGTGCTAATGTAAGGTCACTTCCACATACAAGACAAAACATTCAGAGTACCTCTCGAGCTATAAAATCTAACACATATCCTTCCAATTTCCCCTCAAACCAGAACCTTTAGTGTCAAAAATATCTTATAGGCTCTTAAAATCAGTATTACTCAAAGCAGAGAAGTGACCACTCTATCTAATAAAACTATTATTCCCAAAATCCTACCAATTACATCACAATATAAAATAGAATATGTAGTGCCAAAACCCCTTGGGCCACCATAATCACCATTTCTCAAAAGAAAATATTCACTACCACATCTAACAAAACCATTATTCCCAAAAACGTGCTTCTCTTCAACCATAATATATTTTCTACTACCTTCCATATTCTATATTTTTGGATTTCCAAATTCATTTGAAACAAAATCATTGGAATCCCATCACAAAATGTGAATTTGTTTTCCAACAAGCATGGAGGAATGTTTTATGACATGCTTTCTATAGATCATGATAGAAAAAATGTTAGAAAAATCCTTCAAATTGCATTAAACTATATTTTCCTACTCCTTGATGACCATTATCATGTATTGTTTTGTTGTTGATGAATCTGCACAATTTGGTTGAGCAGCTAGCCAAAATTATTCATGCAAACCAAGCTACTGCATGGGACATTGTTTAATCTTCATAGTTTGGATAAACATATGGTTGAATAAATTCATGCGGACCAAGATTCTACACGTGACATGGTGTTTGAAAGAGGAATGAACAATTTAGCTAAAAACTATTTCAATAGAAATATTTAAAATAACAAACCAAGTTGAAACTTCCTCCTGTACTCCCTGTTATCCTGCCATACCTAGGAATAACTAATGAGATGATGTCTTGAGGCCCACAGGTTGCGGAGATGGAGTTCCAAGAGCCAGATGAACCGATAGAGCCAATCTTCTTGCCACACATCACCATTGATCGATAACAACAATATCCGCCGCACCAACTTGGTCCACATAGGAAAACATGTCTTGCTTCAGGAGGTAACAAGTCTGGTGTCATGGTAAGTGTCATTTTAATAATTGAAGCATTTGAACATATTGCAAAGGATCCTTTCTTGATTTTGAAAACGTTTGCTTGGAAATTATGCATTTTTCCTCATTTCACCTTGGTGGTTGACATGTTGTCCTAGTAAGTGGGTCACCCTCGAGAAAATGGTTTCTACTAGGGGGTCTCCTTGAAGGGTCTTCGTACCATTCTTGCACATACTTATCACTTTCCATACTTCTTCCCTTTCATTTCCTCATCTTTTGTGTTTTTGGGCATATTTACCCAAGAAGGTCTTGTACCTCATTTCATGGGAAGAAGGGGCTAAAGGCCCAGAGACTTGTAGCTGGAAAAAGATAAAAGCCAATAAATTATTCTCCAGATGCTTGCCCTAAGGTCATGAGAGCAATGGAATTATTCTCCACAAAATTCAAGGACCTATAAAATAAAATACATAACTAAATGTCTCGCTTGTTTAGGGAATACATTTGCGATGCCTTTTAATTTCCCTGCACATGACACTCAATGTGATCCTAGCTTCAAGTGGTATTGCAAGACTCTTTACTTTCCCTTGCATATAGTGCTCAATTTTCGAACTAATCCTGATTTAGGAGCGGAATGAACTGATTAACAGACTGAATACAATAAACACATAGATATGAAGAATAACACATATATCCAATGAACAATATCTTCTATTGAATAATGAAATAGGCCAAAACTGGAAAACTGCAGAATTGAAACACTTGCTCGAATGGTGGTAGCTATATCTAAGAAGCGATGTGGCTGCTACGTGCATCTGTCTGAGCAGAATGGATCACAATGAGGCTCCAGAGGCCTTTTTGATATTACACAGGAATGCCAAAACCCTATACATCCAAAAACCTAACCCTAGAAGGTGAAACACCAAAAGTCATGTGGGCCCCTATGGGTAAGTTGGTGTAAGTTGGTACCTCAACTTCCCAGGGTCGTAACTTTTTCATACGACCTCCGTTTAAGGAACGTGATATCTCGTTGGAAAGGTATTTTAGAGAACTACACATTGCACCATAAAACACTGACTTGATCTATAGTTTGACTATGGCGAGCCAAAAAAACAATGTTTAGGGCCCCAAAACGGATTTGGAAGTACAACAAGATGTGCTAACATGAAAACATACAAAATAAGCCAGTTGGATTAGGCGAGAGGCCATCAGTATCCACCTAGAGGATGTGTGGGGCTTCATACAACCCTAGAAGTGTAGAACCCACGATTACAAAGAAGTATAGAAGAATGTGCTAAACAAAAACATGAGGAACCAGTTGGAATAAGTCGGTGGACACCAATATCCACCTGGATCAATCCTCCCCCCTTAGGAAGAAATGGTCTCCATTGCATTGAGCTCCCCCATCAGGTGAGGAAAATTCTACTGGATTTGGCCCCGGGTGAGCCACTTGCCTTAGTGTGGGAGTTTCCCTGCCTTGACAACCCAATAAAGTTGGATCCTCTACTAGCGAGTGCCCTTGACCTATGTTTCCACTATCTGATCAATGGATGCTTGTTCCATGCAATCAGGGTTGAGCTCTGTTGGTGTCAGGTGTTTTGCGATCTTTGAGGTTTCCAATAATGGTGGAAAATATGGCCAAAGGAGGTCCACATTGAACACTGGATGGAGGACAAGGAAGGGTGGAGTGTTGAGCTCAAAAGCATTTTTACCCACGGCCTTGGTGATAGTGTAAGGCCCATAACGAAGTGGTCGAAGCTTCCGATGGGACCCCGTGAGATGCTCCTTCTGCAAATGTAACCAAAATTTGTCGCCAACCTGAAACTAGTGTGGTACCCTGTGTTGATCATGGTTTTGCTTGTACTTAGCATTGGATTTCTAAAAAATCTCCTGTACATGTTGGGGATGTAATGAATCCTCTCAATGAATCTGGTGGCTTTATCGATCGCATAATGATCATGGGAAGATTCTGTTTGTGTGGTTGAAAGAGGAAGTGAAACATCAATGGGTCCCAAGGGTTGGAATCCCAGACCCACATGAAATGGGCTATGGCCGGTGGATCTATGGAGAGACATGTTGTAAATATGATGAACATAAGGGAGACTCTCGTCCCATGTACACGGATGCTTAGAATTGTACATGCGCAGGATGTGCACAATCATCCAATTGGCGACCTCTATTTGGCTATCGGTTTGTGGGTGGAAAGAAGTGGATTTTATGAGCTTGGTGTCCAAAAATGACTAGAGACTCGACCAAAATGTGCTGAGGAACCTACTATCCCAGTCGGAGATGATGGTCTATGGTATCCCAAAGTGGACCCACACTCGTTCGAAGAAGAGCTTGGCAGTATCTGTCATTTTGATATTCTTCTTGTAGGCTGTGAGGATGGCCATCTTCGAAAACCGATCAATGACCACAAATACGCAGTCATTTCCTTGCTTGGTGGACGATAGGATAGAAATGTGATCCATTGATATGGATTCCCAAGGCTTCTCGAGAATAGGAAGAGGGGTGTATATGCCTTGCTTCTTAATGGCTAAATTGGAAATGGCACAGGAAGTGCAATATCTGATATGCTTGCTGATGTCCTGTCAAAGTTTTGGATAATAAAAATGTTTTTGAAGAATGACCACAGTTTTCTCCATGCCAAAATTTCCTACCACCCGATTGTAGTGGGCTTCCCAAATCAGCTTTGCATGCTCACTTGTAGGAACAAAGAGATGACCTAGGTGGCATAAGAGTCCATCCTGAATGTGAAAATCGGTGATAGTCGCGCCTATACCCAAGAGCTGATAGGTGGTGGTGAAGTCCGGATCTTGCTGATAAAGTTAGGGACACTTAGATGCTTCATGTCCACAGGAATGGAGCACATTGGTAATTGCAACCACAGGAGGCCGACTAAGGCAGTCAACAACACGATTTGAGATATTTGTCTTATACTTGATGTTGAGATGAAATTGTTGCAGGTAGGTGGACCACTTCTGATGGTGGTCATTCTGCAATTTCCCCCGTGTCTATATGAACTGCAGAGGCTTGTGATCAGTGTGAATGATCGTCTCTTTTCCCAGAATGTAATGTTTCCATTGACGACATGCTTTTACAATGGAATAATTTTTTTTGTCATAGGTGGGTTATTTTCGGACAATGTCAGAGAGTGTCTCACTATGGTATGCCACCGGATGCCCATGCTGAGTGAGAACTGTGCCCACAACATAGTAAAATGCACCAGTCTCAATCTCAAATGGTTGCTGCAGATCGGGAAAGGAGAGTACTGGAGCTGAGCATAGGTGATGCTTCAAATCATCAAATGCTCATTGTTATTCCTTCCCCCACATAAATGTGTCCCTACCACCCCCCTTGGTCACCTGGTTGAGGGCCCATGCAGTATGGGAGAATCCCAACATGAACCATTAGTAGAAGTTGGCTAGCTCCAAGAAGATCCAAAAATTGGTCAATGTGGTCAGGGCTATCCGGTCACAGATGTCTTGGATCTTAGTTGGATCAACATGTACCCCATTCTCATCAACAATGTAGCCCAAGTATTGGACCCTGTTCATGCCAAAAGAGCATTTTTCCAAGTTGGCATATATTTTGTGCTGCCGCAGAGTGCTCAAAACCTGCCAAATATGCCTCATGTTCTCCTCCCACGTTCTATTGAAGATGAGGATGTCATCCAAATATACCACCACAAAGGAGTTGGTGAAAGGTTTCAATACATCATCGATCAACCTCATGAAAGTGGTTGGTGCATTTGTTAAGCCAAAGGGCATGACTAGCCATTCGAAGAGACCTTCTTTAGATTTGAAGGTTGTATTCCATACATCAGTTGGTTCGATGGAAACTTGGTGGTAGCTATACTTTAGGTCAATCTTGCTAAAGAAAGTTTCCCCCTTGAGTTGGTTAAGAAGGTCATCAATCCTGGGAATGGGGTACCGGTTCCTGATTGTGATTTTGTTTAAGGCTTTGTAATCAATGTAGGTTTGCCACGTCTTGTCCTTCTTCCACACTAGTACAATCGGGTTTCCGTAAGGGCAGGAGATGGGTCTAATGTGCCCCTTTTGAAGCAACTCTTGGATCTATCACCTAATTTCGTCATTTTCCATCAACGAGCAATGATAGAATGATCCATTAGGTAGAGGTGCACCAGGAGTCATATCAATTGGATGATTGACTTGGCAGCGTGTCGGTACTCCTGTAGGTGAGGAGAAGATGTATCTGTATTCTTCCACGATCCTGTCCACTTTCTTCTACTGCAAAGAGAGGCTCTGTGTATAGGCCACGAATGTGGTGGTGACCTTCTTCTTACTATGAGAACAGATCACAAAGAAGACAAAATTCCCTATCTGTGAGATGACCTTACTTCATTTCTTAGCAGAGATTAAAGAAATAGCAGTATCGGACGCTACCTCTTATATCTTGTACAATTGTCTACCCAAAGTAATAATAACATTGTGGAGTCTAGACTCATATACAACATGACGCTTCCACAAATATGGTTGTCCTAAAAGAACATCACAAATGTCAAGGGGATCAATATCACATAGTACCTCATCTTTGAAAGGCTTGATGGCATAGGGAAGACGTCAATGTTGGATGACATGAAGATCTCTTCCTTGGCGAAGCTAGCCGATGGTGTAGGGCTGTGAGTGCAGTGTCATTGGAAGGTCTAGCCGCTTGACGACCTCTGCTGAAATCAGGTTCTTCTAACTCCTGCTATCGACAATGAAATTAAGCAGATCTCCCTTTACCCACATCTGCGAGTGAAAGAGGCATTCTCCTTCCTATGGTTCTTCTGGTTCACTTGGTTAGACTTTGGTGGTAGCGATAGTGGAACTGGGTTCAACATCGATAACCTGCTTCCCTCCTTTAGTATTTGATTCAGAATCAGAATCAACCTCCAACTCGGAAGCCTTCAGTTTAGCCATGAGTGACTGCTTGGAGTGACATTCTTCGGTGTTGTGCCAAGGGATTTTATGGTACTCACACCATTTTTCTGTATCCTTCTTCATCTTTTCATTTCCCTTCTTGTGTTGTGTCTTGGAATGGTTGTCTTGAGGGCGACCATCTCAACTTGGTCCCTTGCTATGTGGGTTGGGTCCGCCTTTGCCCTGCTTCGGCTGTGAGGGGTTTGCAGATCCAAAATATCACCTTTTCTGCTCGATCTTGACCATGTATCTATAAGCCGTGCCCAATGAGGCAATATACAAAAAATCCATTTCTGTTTGAATGTATCTATGCAAAAAACCTTGGTATTTGAGCACCAGATGATGCTTAGAGTCTTTGATACCCAATTTAGTGCGCAGGGTATGGAAAATATTCGTGACATTGGGTACTGTCTAGTCTCTGTCTTGATGTAGGGTGGTCCATCTGGTGTACTAGTCCTTGTAGCTTCCAAAAGGGTAGTACTTTACTTTAATGGAATCTTGGAAGGAATCCCATGTGGGGGCCACCACGTACATTGCAGATTCCTCTACGAAACTTTTCTCAGAGTAAGTATCCCACCATTATTTAAGATGGGGAACGACCTTGAGGAGTGAAAAAGTGATCTTTTCCCTATCGAAAAAATTGTGGACCGAAAAATACCCTTCGAGCAGATTCAACCATTTATCTACAACATCCGCATCTATCAGTCCTTGAAATAATGGAATATCCAAATTTACATGTACCTTGAAGGGGGTTGCATGGCCTCTTGATGAATATGCTTCTCCTGTGGGAAGCCATCGAAGGATCTGCATGAAGTTTTCCATCATTTCATTCCTTTGCCACGCGAGGGCTTCCTCAAGCAACATTTTAATAGGATCTCCTACTCCATCATCTTTCTTTTCATCGCCCATGGGTTTTTGTTGGGCTCGACGCGACCAATATTGCAATGGCTCGATTGGTTCGAGTCCAACTTCTTATACCCAAATCTTGTCGGGGACATGCACGAAGAAAAATAAATGAAGAAAATACCGCTCTAATACCACTAATCCTGATTTAGGAGCGGAACAAACAGATTAGCAGAATGAATAGAATAAACACAGAGATATGAAGAATAACACATATATCGAGTTAATGATATCTTCTATTGAATATGAAATAGGTTGAAACTGTAAAACTGCGGAACTGAAAAACTTGTTTGAATGGTGGAAACTATCTCTGAGAAGAGATGTGGCTGCTACACGCATATGTATGAACAGAATGGATTACAATGAGGCTCCATAGGCCTTTTTTATATTACTAATGAATTCCAAAACCCTAGACATCCAAAAACCTAACCCTAGAAGGTGAAACCCCAAAAGTCATGTGGGCCCCTATGGGTAAGTTGGTGTACGTTGGTACCTCAACTTCCCAGGGTCGTAACTTTTTCATATGACCTCCATTTTAGGCATGTGATAGCCCATTGGAAATGTATTTCAGAGAACCACACATTCCGCTATCAAACGTTGACTTTGTTTACAGTTTGACTGTGGTGAGCCAAAAAAACAATGTTTAGGGCCCCAAAATGGCCTTGGAAGTATAGGAAGATGTGTTGACATGAAAAAAGACAAAATAAGCCAGTTGGATTAGGCGAGAGGCCACCAGTATCCACCTAGAGGATGTGTGGGGATTCATACAACCCCAGAAGTGTAGAACCCATAATTACAAAGAAGTACAGAAGAATGTGTTGAACAAAAATGAACAAGAGGATCCAATTGTAATAGGTGGGTAGCCACCAATATCCACCTGGATCATGGAATCTAATTAATTAATGGAAAATAAAGGGCTTGGAAAAATGTTTCATTGAAAACGAGGATGCAACACACCCTCTACAAAGGCACCCATAAATGAGACAATATTGTTGATGATTGCAGCTACGTGAGACATTCTCTAGGATACAAACCTGAGAGAGAGCCCCTGAGAGGGGTGTGTGGTTCCTATCTGAGACAGAGATGGAAAGTAGAGATAGCCTCTTCCTTATAGTGAGTTGAGAAGAACTCTAGATGATTCTCCTGTGCAACGCAGTGAGAAAGGAGATCTATAGAGTTGGATGTGCCTGTGGCTGAGCACAAGGTGAATGTGTGAAATCCCAAAGTTCTAGGTGCATCGTCATGAGACATAGATGAAGATGATGTATTAGCCTCCTCTGAGAAAAGAGTTGATGAAGAAATATAGATGACTCTCCTATGTAATGCAGTGGGAAAGAAGATTTGTTGAGTGGATGTTCCTGTGGACGAGCACAGGTGAACATGATCCTAGTGGCTGAGCACTAATGAGAGTGGTTCTTCTTTGTAATGTAGTGAGACATATATATGGACATTTCTATGGATGTGCCCCTAGTGGCTGAGCACTAGTGGGTGTATGAGATCCCTTTCTATATTGTTCAAGAGTCAGACCTGCCTGTAACCCTAATTGTAATGTAAAGGGTACAAGTCAGCCCCACCTTAATGTAATTGATAATTAATGTAAAATATAATTAATCTGGTTAATATTAATTACATTATGAGATAGAGAGGTAAGCTCTGTTCTTCCAATAGACACTTCTGTTGACAGGTCAAGTCTAATATAAGTAAAGGTAAATTCCCCAACGAGGAATCATATCTTTTGTGTGATTTTGGAAATTTCAGCAAGTACATCTTCTTGGGAAAAGTTCTCACCTCTCTTGGGCGCTAGTCTTCTAGGATTTGCAAACACCCTATTGTGTGCTAGGTTTTCTTGGTGGTGAACGTCTTTCTCTTGAAGAATATAGAAAAGGATTTGGCTTATTTTTCTTCCCTTGTTGAGAAGGGTTTCCCATGATACTTCTTGTGTTCTTGTGCATGGTGTTTCTTCTTGTGATCTTGGTTGCTGCAACATTATTGGTTATGGTTAAGTTAAATGCTAAAATGGAATAAAATTCATGCTTAACCTTGTCTATTGAAAAATCAACAAATATGATCCCTTATATGTCAAGAAACCACATGCCAAAAAGTCACACCCACATCCACCTCATACTCTTTTACAAGCCTTAGAGAGGGTCTTCTTAGGAAACACTCCTTGACTTGGGAAATTATCTACCAAATAGGGCACCGTGACAACCCTCCCATACTTAAATTTGGAATGTTGTATAAGGTATTTGAGCATTTGTTTATTTTGAAAAGGTGGGATTTGATGCACATGTTTGGGTGGTTCTTTTATTAAATATGGCTTACTTGGAATGATACTTATGACTTGTGGACCCTTGGAGGGCATACTTGTTTGTCTTTGCAGAACCTTGCCAGGTGAAGGCTTTTCCATGGAGGCACAAGGTTGCTTGGACCTTCATAAGGGCATGAAGTCCACAAGTTGGTTGATGTGCCCCCTCTCATTGGACACTTGGGAGGATGAATGTTTCCTTTGGAGGCACCTGGACACCATGAGATGATCACATTCTATCCCCTTGCACCTCAACATTGGCCTTGGGAGGCCCAAAACGTCACTTTCTATGTCTTGGACGTCACATGGAGACTAGAGTTTTTGATGGGGTTCTCATGGTTGATGGTGATGTGACGTGGTTGGATGGAGATAAAGACACATGGAATGCACTAGAGAACTTGGTGGCAAGGCACATGGCCTTTGAAGACCCAACAATATTCAACAAGAGGCTCAATGCCTCTCCCTAAGGCCTAACATCACCCTTTAGGGCATGACGTCACCCCTAAAAAGGGAATTAATTTATGTGTTTTGTAATTTTAAGTTGTAAAGAGAAAATAGAGGAGGTCTTCCTCTCTAATTTGTTGTTACATTTTAAAATTTTTGCAAATTTGTTTTAGGTGACCTCATATAAATAGAGGTCATCTCAATGTAATTTTATCATCTTGTGCTTGAGAATTACATACTTTCTTGGCTGAAATTTTTTCCATACTTGGGAAAATCGATCTCTCTTTCTCTCTTGGTGTATTTTGGATGATATTTACTTGTCTATTAGAAGGAAGACTAGCACTATCTCTTGATGCTCATTTTGTTGGTGATTTGATGGAATGTTCTTGATAAAGAAGGGGTTTTCTTGCTATCTCTTGGAATTGGTAAGGAATTTATGCATAATTGTATTGTTTCTTCTTGTTTCAAGGGTAATTGGTCTAAACCCTTGGAGGATTATAGAGGCATACACCCTCTATCAATATCTATCTTTATTGTCATTGAAAGAGCTATTTTGCAAAGGTTGCGACAAGGAGTAAAAGGGCTTACACCCTTGTAGATTTACCTTGCTAAATATAGTTTTCTCTAGGGAGTAAAAAGGATTACACCCCTAGAGAAGTAAAAAACCTTAGCTTATACACAAGAGACTCCATTAACCCAATTTATAATTAACTAATCTACTTGCATTGGAGATTGTATATTCATGCATTGGTATACGTGAATTCTTGAGATATTGCAATTGTTTAAGTTGGATCTATTTCTACATGCTATATGATTTCTTGTGCCCTATGTGCATCTTGATTGGAAATGTAATTTTTTTTTTTTTATAAATTGATGATACAACCAATAGGACCACAACAAAATCATCTAAATCTCATTGTTTACTTACTATTCTACCACTAAAATTCACTTGCAAACTAACATAATTAATCTACTAGTTATTAGCTATCTTTTGTGTGGATTGTTTGTTGATTTTAGTGGCTAGAACTTTCTTTGTAGAAATTAATTGCTACATCCATTAGGATGTTACATAACTTGCTGATAACACTACATAACAACCCCCTAATCACCATCAAAATATTGCTTTAATAATTGGAAGTTTAACTAGTCATTGCTCCCTTTGTTTCCAACATCTTGTACTTGATTTTGGATGGTTAAATATGTAGT
>ML809461.1:20390-53603 GCA_009831015.1 Picea engelmannii | reverse complement strand
TAATTTTGTAATAAAGGCTACTGAGTCTAGCTAGGTTCTTGGTCACCTCACAGGGAGATGCCCATCCCAGTTGGAGCCAAATGTTAGCTCCCAAAGTGAATCAGTCACTTTGGTTCCATTTTTGGTTGATAGCATGGCTATTATTAGTTTTCTCCAAATTTGTTTTAAGTTTTCTAGTAGCAAGACTTAGGTTTTGATTTTTGTCTTAGAAATAAGACGACCCATAAAGGTCTTCTCTTTAAAATCTTCACAAAATGCTTTCAACAGCTAATGCGTGTTTTAAAGATGATGGTTAGCTGGTGAAAGTGGTGATTTTCAACAGCTAAGGAGCATTTCTCATGGGGTGTGCACTGGTGAAAGCGACGATTTTCAATAGCCGAGGAGCACTTCTCATGTGCCATTAGCTGGTGAAAGCAGGGATCACGTGTGTTTTATCCACGTTTTAAAAAATCAAATGATGATACGGTCAGCCCACATCATGCAATCAAGTATGATGCGCTGATGAAAGTGGATAATGATGGAGACTCAGGTTTGCACGTCTAAATCGGATTGCAAAGTAGATCTCGTTGAGTAATGCATGCTTCACAATCATGGCATCGAAAATGGCGAATTTGAATCCATCATCGCAGGTACAGGAGCAGTACTAATTGGCTGACGACATCAAATTGGCTCATCGCTTCCCCAACATGCATCACTCAAAAATGTATGCTAAGTTTTTAATGTTGAAAGACAGAGCCGAGTGCTTTCACCAGCGCAAGACCTCAGCCCAAACAACAGATTGCAGTGTTTGGTGTGCAGAATCATTTGGGATTTTGAATCACAAATGGTAAGGAGACGTAGTGGCTCATTATTGAGAAAAGAATTGGACAGTCTATCCTTCCTACAGGCACACCCAGAAGTGCAAAAACACTTCTTAAATGCAGGCTGTATGGAGTATGTCGAAAGGCTACCGAATGGCTGTCACCAATCAACAACAAAGGCTTTTGCTAAAACGTTTGATGGGGATAAGGCCTGTGTTGGGTCCTTAGAGATCATCGTGGATGAAGCTGCCATCGCTGCAGTGACCAACTTACCAATATCGGGCCAGAGTTGGTTCAAAACGATTGCCACCAAAAACTTAAATTTCAGAGCATATTTGAAGGAAGAATTCAGACATAATGCATGGAAGAATAGCATGCAAGTTTCCCATTTAGAAGAGGAGTGGAAGGATTTTTTTAAGGGCATCCAACTCTACATAACTTCAGAAGGCAGGTATGATAAACTGATGTTGTATCATTTCAAGATCTTAGAACATTTCACAGGTAAAACTCTCCTAAATCTACCTTTCTTCTTGCACAAGAGCTTAACTAAAGTCTGTAAAAAGATTAGAGTTGAACCTCTAAGCATGAAGAACACTCTTTTCCACTTTGGCCTTATTAAATTGATAATCCTGGAGGAGTTAAGACAGAAGGGAAGGACCTGACAACATTTTATTTTTTGGGAGGGATTTGAAACTCAAACTCAGCCCATGAATGAACAAAAGAAAGCTGGAAAGAGACAATTGACTCCTCAAAGCAGCTGAAGGAAGAGGAGAACCCTTCTAGGTCCTCCAGAAGACAGAATCTCTGGTGTGAAATCTCACAGGTCAAAGAAAAAAATGGTTTTTGAAACTACTACAAAGCAGCCCACAAAAAGGAGAACAAACATCTTAAACCTACCATACATAGACTCAGAACCAGAGAAAGAAGATGAGAGCCTTTTCATCAAAAGTCTTGAACATTCCATTGAGTTTTCATAGAATTATGAGACCTTTACTCACACCGAGGAAGGGGAAACATCAAAGAGCACTAAGTCGAAGAAAACACAGAAAATCAAGAATCTCAAAGAAGTGATCGCTCAGCAGGAGGTCTTAAAGAGGGTAATAAAGGAAAGATACAAGAAGATGTCTAATAATTTTGTAGAAACAAATGCTGCATTTGAAAAGTTGGCTCGTGAAAGTGTCAAGGAAAAGAAGAGGAAACAGAAAATCACTAAAGACTATAATAGTCTATGGTGGCTAGCAAAGCGCCTTAAAAGGAAAATAAAAAAATCTAAGCAAAAGAAAAAATCACACCCATATTTACAAGTGCTTTCTCAGGTTGCTGTGAACATGCAAGGGGATAAAGCGAAGACACATTGAGTTTTTGATGGAATCATAGTTTTGGAGGTGAAATTTCATTTTGGGCTAAGGCAGAGCTTTCACCAGTGCACAACGTAATTTTACAACCAGTTAGCTGGTGAAAGGAAACGCTTTCACTAGCTAACCAGAGAATCATAAGGCGAGTTAGCTGGTGAAAGCAGAAAAAGCATTTTTGAAAGCTAAGGACGGAGCAGGTCATTTTTCATAGGTTACAAAGAGGTTCCAGAGTATCAAAGGGATAACAACATGCTCGAAAAAGACTCTGCATTAGAGATTCTTGGGAGTTTTTGAGAACCACATGCTAAAATGATCTCCTAAAGTATCTACTATGAACAACTGAAGAAATCCAGCTGCCAAGATAGGTGCCTTTGCATGTTTCATGACACCACAGATTCCAGAAGCTGAAGAATACAGATGTCAAATTTTGAGATTGAAGACAATTCGAATGCTAGTTTAGTCATTAAGTCTTTATTATCAAGTTGCTTAGTTAGATTTGAATTGCTATTTTTAGATACAGATCCAAGTTTTTAGGATCTTAAAAACTGATTGTAAAAGGCTATAAATGCCTATCTTTTCTAAGAGACAAGGGTTCAAAGTGGGAATATATTTTGTGTTACTGTATAGACTCTTATTTACAGAATAAAAGTTCAATTTCCTTTCGTTTTCAATATCAAAAATATCCATGTTTCCCTTTCTGTACTTTGTTTCAGTTTATTTTAGCTTATGAAGACTGTTATCTCTTTATTGAGCTCATAGACTTGAAGTAAAGGATTTCTTTCTATCTTTCATTAAGCCCTACATTCAGTTGTATTTGGCAATCAAGAATAGTGTTCTTCATCCTCTCCTTTCAATTGACTTGATCTGATGATTGTTTCCTGAAAGCACTGTTTCTTTAGATGTATGATGAGTTGTCTATTACACTAATTATTAAAAACCCCATTGTTCCAAGCATATCTACACATTATTTCTAAGTTACCAAGCATCCTTAGTCTACAACCCTAAGGAGTTTCTTGGAGTGATAACAGGGGGAAGGATTGTTTCTATGAGGAGGATTGGATAGGGTGTATTTTTCTTAATTTTGAGATTATAAGTTATAAAATTATTTTGGATCTGTTCTATCTTTCTCCATGATTCTCTAGATATACTACAACCCCAAACTTCACATACATATAAGATAACTAAAGTGACGAGAGTCTCAAATAGGATTTTTTTCTTATCCCAAATCCAAAGGTCCGATGATTTACACTTGTTTTCAAGCCCATAATAAGCTTTCCACCCTCCATTTATCCTTTTCTCAATGCTATTGTTCCAATTGAGCTTGTTTTGGATATTGATTTCAAGATATTTGTAGGAAGGCACTTCATCCAAGATATTGTTGTCATATACAAAAATATCATAGGTGATATTTTTTCATTTGATTATTATAACATTTGTTTTGTCAGTGTTCAAATTCATTCCCATACTAGAGAAAAAGTCCCTGAGGATTATAAGTTGCTTACCAAATTCATAGGGATTCTTTGTCATAAGAACAATATCATCAACATAAAGAAGAAGGATTAATGATTATACTAGTAAGAGTCAGGCCAACACAACCTACATCCTCAAAAAAATATTCTAACTTATCAACATAGATGCCAAAAAGGGTAGGGGATAGGGGGAAGCCTTTCTTGATGCCTATATTACAATTAATTTCTTTTGACCAACCTTCAATTCTCCTAAACTTGGCAGTAAATTTCTTATATAGCCTCACTGCAACAACTCTTAACTCAAAAGGGAATTTAAGCTCTTCTAACCTATTCCAAAGGTTAGTCATGTGCAGAGTGTCAAGAGCTTTTCTAAAATCAAGGAAACAACAAAGGAGATAAATTTTATCATTACAAAACTCATTTGCAATGAACCTAAATGTAACAAGGTGTCCCATAATTGAATGGTAGCCTCTAAACCCAACTTGTCCTTTAGCTATTTTTCCATTTCTTTCTAGCCATGTATTGTTCTTCTTTTCCAAAATAATTCTGTAGAACTTAGTTAAAATGGGGCTAATCATAATGGTCATGTTATCCCCCATTCCTAGAGATAACTAAGGAGATGATATCTTGAGGCTGACAGGTTGCAGACATGGAATACCGAGAGGTAGATGAGTAGGAAGGGGCCCCTATCATACCACACATTATCATCCATCAATGAAAACACCATCCACCACACCTAGCTTGGCCCACATAGGACAATAGGTCTTGCTTAATGAGGTAACAAGTTCGGTGTCATGGTAAGTTTTGTTTTAATATTTGGAGCATTTGAACATGTTGCCAAGGATCCTTTCTTTATTTTGAAAACATTTGCTTGGAAAATTTTCTTTTTTCCCTATTTCACCTTGGTGAGTGTCATAGTTCCCTAGTAAGTGGCCACCAATATGGAAAGGGTTGTTACTATGGGGTCTCCTATAAGGTTCATCACATCCCGCTCATACTTTCCACCTTCCATCACTTATTCCCTTTTGTTTCCCTATCTTTTATATCTTCGGGATTATTGACCCAAGAAGGGCATGCCCCTCATTTTATGGGAAGAAGGGGCCATTAGGCTCGGAGTTTCCCTAGAAAAAACATAATGCAATAAAGGCTCACCCTGGGATCCTGAGAGAAATGGAATGGTTGTCAAAAACGTGAGGGACCCATAAAATGAATAATTAATTAATCAATAATACTTTCCAAGGTAGAGGGTTTGTGGGCTATGCATTTCCTTTTTAGTGCCCCTTATTGTCTTCAACTTGGAAAGGCATGCAAACCAAGGTAGAGAGTATGTGGGCTATGCATTTCCTTTTTAGTTCCCCTTATTGTCTTCAACTTGGTGACACATGAAAAATAAATGGATAATAAAAGGGCTTGGAAAAATATGGATTAAAAACAAAAAGAGGAAAATCATGTGGCTAGCCCTCAATAAAGGCACCCATAAATGAGACAATACAAGCCCTTGTATGTCATGAAACCCCATACCTATAAGTATAACCCCATCCACCTCACATTCACTACATGACTTAGAAAGGTTTCTCCTTTGGAACATCCCCTACTTGAGGAATTGGTTCACCCAATAGGGAACTATGACACCCCTCCCATATCTAAATTTGGAAAATTGTATAAGGTCTTTGAGCATTTGTTTATTTTAATTAGCATGATATTGTTACTTGTGGAACATTGGAGGGCATAGTTGTTTGTATTTGTAGGACCTTGATAGGTGAAGGCTTGATCATGAAGGCACAAGGTCACTTGAACCTTCATTTGGGGCATGAATCCCATAGGTTGGATGATGCACCCCCTTCTCTTTGGACAGATGGGGGTATTATAAACGATGAACGCTGCCTTTGGAGCCATGAGAAGACACCTTGGAGAAGAAATCTAGCCTCCCTTTACCCATTGTTTGGCCTTGGAGGCTCAAAACAACATTTCCTAGGGCATGTAGTCATACTTGGAAGGCTAGGGTTTGGTGGTGTTAGACGATTTGATGATGACTTTGCATATATAGATGAAGGAAGACCCTTGCACATGAAGATATGGCCTTTGGAGGCCCAACGTCTCCCTCAAGAACATCAACATCTTGCTCATTATGACAAAACATCACCCCTAAAGGGCATGACGTCACCCCTAAAGGGGATTTAATTTATGTATTATTTGAATTTTACGTACTAAAGGGGAAAATAGAGGAGGTCGACCTCCCTAATTTTTGTATTACCCTAGTTAAGTTGAAAAATTGGTTTTGCAAGACCTTGTATAAATAAAGGTCTTGCTCATTTCATTTTGAACATAACACACTTGAGAATTACATAAATGTTGGCTGAAATTTTCACCCTACTTGGGAAAATCACATATCTCTCTCTCTCTTTTGTTATTTGTGGATGATACTCCTTGTCTATTGGAGGAATAATCTAGGAATTGTCTCTTGGATCTTTGTGGTGGAGTATTCTTGGTAGAAAAGGGTTTTACTAGCTATCTATTGGAATTGGTAAGGAATTTTCTGCATGTTGTTGTTATTTCTTCTTGTTTCATGGTTATTCTTTTTCAAACCCTTGGAGGAGTATAAGGGCATACACCCTCCACCAAGATATATCATTTTTTCATTGAATTTCTATGGTTGCTAGGAGGAGTAAAAAGGCTTAAACCCTTAGGGAGTAAAAAGGATTAAAAAGGAGTAAAAAGGATTACACCCCTAAAGAATTAAAAAATATAGATCTTACAAAAGAGACCCCATAACGCAATTGATAAGGCACTAATATAATTGCATTGGAGATATAAAACCATTGCATTGGTATAAGAAAAAGGTTGATATTTTTTAATTGTCTAAGTTGGACGCTATTCCTCATGCTTAAAGGCTTTCATGTGCCCTTGATGCATCTTGATTGGCCAACTAATTCTTCTTGTCATTATAAATTAATGCTACAACCATTAGGTTTGCAACAAACACATCTAAATCTCTTCATTTACTCACTATTCTACCACTGAAATCTACCTATAAGCCTTGGTGATTATTCTACTAGTTATTGGTTAATTCTTGGATGGTTTACTTGCTTGTTTATGTGGTTAGAATTTGTTGTTGTATAAATTGTTTGCTACAACCATTTGGTTGCTAAAATAATTGATTATAGCATCATATAACAACCCTATAACATCATCGAAATCTTTCTCTAATCATTGGAAGTTTATTCACTCATTGTTAGCTTTATTTCCAAGTATCTTGTGCATGATTTTGATTGATAATTTGCAACTATCATTACTTGTTAATTGCTGACATACATATTCCAACACTACTGAAATTTTGGGACAACAAGGTATCTTGCTAATGATTTAGAAGCAATTATTTAAATAACTTGCTACAAGCAATATTGTTGAATCTAACAACCGATGTCTCTTTTCAAATTAGTATCAAGACCTTTGACAGGCCCCAGTTGAATGTTGCACTAGTACCCCAACAATAGTCTAATTAGGTACCATATTTCCCAGAGGATGTTGGAACTTGAACAATTATCATAGTTGGTATGGTGTGACATGTTAGATAAGTAACCCCTCCCCCCAATTCTTTTATTAATAGGAATTTGAAGCTAATTAGTTAAATATATGATTTGGAAAGAGTAACACTCTCTTTCCCAGTACAGGGATGTGTTGGTTGTGGATCCTGATTATCTTCCTGATTCATATGTTTGTTTTAGAGGTGCTTGGACCCCATTTCCTAACAGGGGGGGTGTGGGGGGAATTTCCTCCCCACAAATGTCGCCAAGGGGGTCATGTGGGGGGTGTGGTGACAATATTTAGAGCCCCCCCTAGCGGGGGATTCGGGGGCAGCGCCCCCAAAAACAAATATTGGGAAATTGTCTTGTAAAATATTGTAATTTTGTAGTCAATCTGGACCATTCATTATAAGGTTGCATATATGACAGTAGAAGTTGTTTTTAGGGTTTTTTCCCTAGAAGGAAACCCTCTCTTATGAGGGAATTTTATTGCGGATGGTATTATCATGAAGGTTGTATTCTGAGAGAGGAGACTGCGAGAGAAAGAAGAGGAATTTATAGCGGGTGTGTTGTAGGTTGTATCCCTTCATTTTGCTAGATAATAAAAAGGAAGGACCTGGCAATTTCCTTGGTGGACGTATCCCACACTGAGTGAACCACGTATATCTGTGTCTATATTGTATTGTGTATCTTCTGTGTTTTATTTTCGCATTTGTTTTATTTTATTGCTCCGTGATCCCATTTTTCTAACAACTGGTATCAGAGTGGAACGTAACGCACAGGAAAAGAGGGTTGTTGGTTCGAGTGGGAGCAATGGCGGGAGATGGAAAGTTTAGGGTCCAGAAATTTAACGGCCAAAACTACCAGTTATGCAAGATCCAGATGGAAGATTATTTATATCAGAATGATCTATTCCTACCATTGGGTGGAATAGAAAAGAATTTGACGGCCATGAAGGACGAAGAATGGGAGGTTATTGACATAAAGGAACTAGGAACGATATGGTTGAGCCTAGAAGCGTCGGTGGCTTTCAATATTTAAAAAGAAAAGACAACGAATGAGATGATGGATGCATTGGCTAAACTTTATGAAAAACCCTCGGCGTCCAATAAGGTATTTATAATGAAGAGATTATTTAATATGAATATGTCAGAAGGTGTGTCTGTTGCAGATCATTTAGATGAATTTAATATGGTTACTAATCAACTAAGTTCTGTAAAAGTGGACTTTGATGATGAGGTAAGGGATATTTTAATCTTGTGCTCATTTCCAGAAATCTAGAATGGCTTGGTCATGGATGTAAGTAAATCTGTCTCTGGTTCAAACATGCTATAATTTGATGATGTTGTTGGTGTTATCCTTGGTGAGGAAATGCGATGGAAAAGCACAGGTGAGACATCAGGTAATGCATTGATTGTGGAGAATAGGGGAAGACAAAAGGATAGAGGAAATGGCTCAGGGAACCATGGGAATTCTAGGAAGGGTGGATCCAAATCTAGACTGAGAAATATAGAGTGTTGAAATTGTGGGAAGAAAGAACATCTGAAGAAAGACTGCAGAGCTCTAAAGAAACAAAGATGGAAAACAAGAGAAAAATCAAGAAGCAAATGTAACAGGTGATGTGTTACAAGATGCTTTGATTCTTTCTATAGATAATATTTCCGAGTCTTGGGTAGTAGATCAGGGGCTTCATTTCATTCCACACCCCATAGGAAACATTTTCTAGATTATGTTCAAGGTGATCTTGGACAGGTTCATTTGGGTGATGATGCACCATGCAAAATTGTTGGAATGGGTAAGGTACAAATAAATAAAAAGAATGGAAACAAATGGTTATTGAAAGAGGTAATAAATGTACCAGATCTAAGGAAAAGTATGATTTCAACAGGGCAGTGGGAAAATGAAGGCTGTATATCTATATTTATAGATAAGGCATGGGAGGTCACCAAAGGATCACTGGAGATAGAAAAAGGAGAGGAGGTAGGTATATTGTATTTATGTACTAGTAATACTGAATCTTCTATCTCTTTATCTTCTACAGGAGTGGATACAACACTGTGGCATCATAGGCTTGGACATATGAGTGAGAAGGGGATGCAAATACTTCACAAAATAAATTTATTTCCAGATCTTAAACAAATTGATTTGGATTTCTGTGAGCATTGTGTTTATGAAAAACATAAGAGAGTTAGATTTCTCAAAGTCAGAAAAGAAAAGAAGAGTGAAAGGTTAGATCTTGTGCATACAGATGTATGGGGATCAAATTAGGTATCATCTCTTGGTGGRTCTCGTTATTATGTTACTTTTATTGATGATGCAACTAGAAAAACTTGGGTTTATTGCATTCAACAAAAATATGATGTTTTTTTTATAATTTTAAGAAATGGAAAGATTTGGTTGAGAATGAGACATGAAAAAGGTTGAAGTGTCTTAGATCAGAAAATGGAGATGAATATTGCAGCAAGGAGTTTGATGATTATTGTTCATACCATGGGATTCGTAGAGATAAAATTGTTCCAGGAACACCACAAGAAAATGGTGTGTCAGAAAGGATGAACATGACAATCATGGAGCATGCAAGGAGTATGAGATTGCATGTTGGGTTGCCCTTACAGTTCTGGGTAGTTTCTATAGATACTTCTATTTACTTAATAACATAGGACCTTCAATCTCTTTGGATGGGGGAATTCTAGAGGAGGAATGGACAGGTAAAAAGGTAAACTACTCTTTTTTGAATACTTTCGGTTGTGAAGAATTTTTCCATATTGATAAAGAAAATAGAACAAATCTTGAGGCAAAATCCAAGAAGTGTACCTTTATTGGATATAGTGTTAATGATTTTGGTTATCGCTTATGGGATTATGAAAATCACAAAATCATTAAGAGTAGAGATGTCATATTCAACGAGAAAGCCATGTACAAAGATTAGTTGCAGGGAAAGAAACAGGAAAAAGAAAAATCAGAATACACAATGCTTGATGAGATCACTGAAAAAGAAATTCCAAAGGTACCAGAAAATCAAAATGTACAACAATTGGAGCAGAATTTACCTCAAACTCCTGAAAGTGTTGTTAGAAGATATACGAGGTTAAGTAGATGTGTTGAACGATACTCTCCTTCATTGTATTATTTATTCTTGATTGATTCTGGTGAACCGGAAAGTTATGAAGACGCAATGTAGGTAGACACTAAACATAAGTGGGAGAAAGGCATGAAAGAGAAAACGAATTCCTTGGTAAATAACCAGACTTGGGATTTGGTTAATTTTCTTGCAAGAAAAAGAGCATTGCAAAATAAATGGGTTTACAGGTTGAAGGAAGAAGATGGAGGAAAAAAACAGTACAAGGCTAGACTTGTTGTAAAGGGGTTTGCACAAAAGAAAGGTATAGATTTTGATGAAATACTTTTCCCTGTTGTTAAAATGACTTCAATTAGGACTATTTTAAGTATTCTGGCAGTGGATGATTTTCATCTTGAACAGTTAGATGTAAAAACAACTTTTCTCCATGGGGATTTGGATGACGAGATTTATATGCAACATCCACATGGGTATGAGGTCAAAGGGAAAGAAAATTTGGTATGCAGGTTGAAGAAGAGATTGTATGGCCTAAAGAAAGCTCCAAGGCAGTGGTATTTGAAGTTTGACAGGTTTATGATAGAACAAGATTATAGTATATGCCATTCTTATCACTGTGTTTATTTTAAAAGGCTAGAAAATGGAAGCTATATTATCTTGCTATTGTATGTACATGACATGTTTGTTGCAAGGTATAATATGCAGGATATAAATGGGCTCAAGAAAAAATTAGCTAATTCATTTGCGATGAAAGATTTTGGTGCTGCAAAGAAAATCCTTGGTATGAGAATAACAAGAGACAGAAAAAATTACAAATTGACATTGTCTCAGGGTGAGTACATAGAGAAGGTGTTGGAGAGGTTTAGAATGAAAAATGCAAAACCAATTAGTACACCATTGGCCAACCATTTCAAATTAACAAAGGAAATGTGTCCCAAGACACAAGAGGAGATAACATACATGTCCAAGGTCCGTTTTTCATCAACAATAGGGAGTTTCATGTATGTGATGGTTTGCACAAGACCAGATATTGCACATGCAATGGGAGTTGTGAGAAAGTATATGAACAATATAGGTAAAGAAAATTGGGAGACAATAAAGTGGATTCTCAGGCATTTGAGAGGCACTTCTACTCATGCATTATGTTTTGGAGGTTCATACACTGTTCTACAAGGATATGTTGATTCAGATATCGCAGGTGATAAAGATAGTAGGAGGAGCACCACAGGGCATGTTTTTACTGTAGGTGGAACAACAGTGAATTGTATTTCAAAACTACAAAAGGTTGTTTCACTTTCAACAACAGAAGCATAGTATGTTGTTTCTACATAGGCTAGTAAAGAAATGATTTGGTTACAGAGGTTTATGGCTGAATTGGGAAAGAAGCAGGAGAATAATATGTTGTACTGTGACAGTGAGAGTGCCATTCATCTTGCAAAGAACTCAACCTTCCATTTATATACTAATCATCTATAGCTCAGGTATCATTTCATACGATCTATCTTGGGAGATGGACATTTGAAGTTGGAAAAAATACATACTAGACAAAATTCTACAGACATGTTAACAAAGGGAGTAACCAGGGAGAAACTAATTTCCTGCTCAGTTTCAGTTGGTTTTCAAGCATGAAGGTAAAGACGAGAAATTTTCCATGTCCAAGTTCGATCATAGTTCAACATGTACAACAACAGTGGAGTTGTTGTGATCAGTATCCAAGTGGGAGATTGTTGGTTGTGGAGACTGATTCTCTTTATGATTCATATGTTTGTTTCAGCCATGCTTGGACCCCATTCCCTAAACAAGGGATGTGGGGGGGATTTACCCCCCACAAGTGTCGCTAGGGGGGTCGAAGGGGGGGGGAAATGACAATTATTTTTATCCCCCCCCCCTGGAGGGGGATTAGGGGGCAGTGCCCCCAAAGAAAAATATTGTGAAAAATTTCCTTGTAAAATATTGTAATTTCATAATCAATATGAATCGTTCATTATAAGGTCACAGATCTAACGAAAGAAGTTATTTTTAGGGTTTTTTTCCCTATAAGGAAACCCTCTCTTATGAGGGAATTGTATTGCAGCTATGTATTATCATGAGTGTTCTATTCTGAGAAAGGATACTGCGAGATAAAGAAGAGGAAGTTACAAAGGGTGTGTTGTAGGTTGTATCCCTTCATTTTGCTGGATAATAAAAAGGAAGGACTTGGAAATTTCTCTGGTAGTCGTAGCCCACACTGGGTGAACCACATATATCCGTGTCTCTATTGTATTGTGTATCTTCTATGTTTTATTTCCACATTTGCTTTATTTCCACATTTGTTTTATTTTATTGTTCTACGATCATGTTTTTCTATCAGGATGTTCATTTTTGGTGATTTAAAGATTGGAATTTAAATACTCATAATGTGGAGGCTTTCCCCTCCTTTCTAGATCAATTCATCATGCCCTGCTCACATGCTATGGTGTTGATCTCCCTTAGGTCTAACTGACCGTTGGTTATCTCTAATGCAATTCATTCTCACTAGCTTGTGAATCTCTAGTCATAACAATTCACAGGGACTTCACTTAGTGAACCTATGACATAGCGCCTTCATTCACGGGATATTAAATAATACCCCTAATTTCACTAGATATCGATAAATACATTCCAAAATCCTTTTTTTGAAGCCCCCTCCCAATACATATTTTCAACAAAAGAAACCCATAGTTTTACTAGATACCCCTTTTTACACCCCCCATTGCCTATAAACCCCCTAAGACCCTATTATCGCTCTGTAAATTCCCAGAGGTTGTCAGGGTAGAAGAAATTTTCCAGAGGTAACTTTATCCAACCACTTCAAAACAGGGATCTATCCCTGCCAGTTTCAGAGAGGGATCTCTCTGTAAGATTTAGATATGTTTTAGTTTTGAGATATTAGGCTAGTTAAATAGAATAAGGTTGAATTGTTTATTTTTTGTAAAGTTGGCTGAAATAGGGTTTACACATCCATTGGGCTATGGGGTCTATATTATAAGGATAGAGATCAAAATAGGAACTAAAAGATTATTTTCACAGGGCAAGGTAATGCATTCATTGGATTCTTTAGCAGTAAAGTGATGGATAGAAGAAAATATGAGAATATCAATTAAAGTAAAGAAGCATTTAAGAATTTCTTCACTATAAGATTAGAAGATAAACATTTAGATCTTTAAAGTCGGAAACAGGGTACAAAAAGATAAATCCTTCAACATGCGCTACTTTTAAAAGATTAGACTAGAAAACAATATGACAACTGAGCGAGAAAAACATTTAACATAGAAAAGTAAACATCACCAATGAATAACACGCGAGAATCCTGTGAAATGTCCCTTTGTATTACTGGAAAATCTGTTGATAAACAATTACAGTCTTTATGGCTTAAAGATCAACCCTTGATACTTCAACGTTTGAAGTATTTATAATCAAAAAATTACAAACGATCCTATCATTAATGATCAGGACATGGCCAATTCTAAATTTAACTAACTAACTCAACAAGATACAAAACTTTAGGGACTGTCAATGATGTGTTGAATTCTTCAAGCTGATTTTGGGGAAAGCCGTTGGTGAGTCATCTGCACGACTTTGTCTGATCTAATTGCTGACTAGACTAGGACACCTCATCTTCTACTCGATCAGATTGCATAGCTCTGCCCATCATAGCTGACTAGGAATGATGACTTTGAGTAGTCTTCAGTATATTTCATCCATCTCTGTGTACTTGGAAAAAGTTGGATGATGATGAAAATATACCGGATCTCGTGCTGTATGCTGATGTCTGGCTGCAAAGTTTCTAATAACATCTTGCCCATTATGATGCCCTGTATTCCCGAAAATTTTGAACTATCTTTGGAAACTGTGGCTAGATTTTGTTTATAATTAAGAAGGGTCATTAACTTGTCAATTAGGACCCTTAAGCCTGGGAGACCTTTCTTCTGCAGAGCTTCGATCTTGCTAAAAAATCTTTGAACTCCTATGTCCATAGTCTAGACTTTCTCTTCCAACTGCAACATTAGTCCTCTCTTGGTCAGAACCCTCTTGACTTCAAGGATGGTTTCCGTACTGCCTTCAATCTTCAAATCCTCTAACTCTTCCCTAGTTTTTGAATTCATGAATTTAATGATCTCAATGGCTTCTGTGGGAATTTCTCCCAGCTCTCCTCTTATTTTCTCAATAGCCTGCCTGCTCCTTTGTACCAGTTCATTTTGCTTGAACATGATTTGCACCATAGGCCATATTTCATTTATGGATTTGGAGATATCCATCCAGATATTTTCCTTGGCCTCAACAAGTGTCTTTCTTGCCACTATTTTCTTTTGAAGTTGCTACAATTCCTGTTTGAGCTTGTCTGATGTTTGTTTCTCCATGGAGTAGCTTGTTTGGTAAGAAGATTTGAGCTCCTGAATTTCCTCAACCTCCTTTTTAAGTCTGCTAATTTATGTCTCTTGCAAGTTCATCTCCCCCATGGATTTTGCTAGTTCTACTGTCTTTTCCAGAGCTGTCAGTGGAGTTGCTGAGGGGGTTTCTGCTATAGATGTTGTGCTTACTCCTGTGAGTGGAACTGCACTCAATGGAATGACTTCCATAGGTGTTGATTGTTCCTTCTCCTTCACCAACCATTGCAGTTCTGCTTCCATCTCTTTCAACTGTGAATTCTGCTCCATGATCAACTTGAGCATCTCATCCTTATCACCTTTTGTCTCAACTATCTCCTTTGCTTGTGCATCTTCCGTTGGTGGCAATTTTAGTTGCTTCCTCAGAGATGTTATATCAACATTTTTATTTTTTAACATCTCCTCAACTGCTTTCACATTCCAGGGGTCATACACGATCTTGAGGACCAATTCTTCCAACGTTTTAATTCTGTTATCCTTTGCAAAGGATGATATCTTCTGTAACTTTAACTGTGTCTGAACATTGCTCAGAGAGACTTGTAGTTTAGCAGTCGTAGTAGAAGCATTTTCAAAAGTGGAGAAAACCATTTCTCCAGTTTTCCTGTGTAGATCCATTTGATTGGCCGGGTGCACATCTCTGGTGTGGAACTCAAACGTTTCCCTTTGGTAATCAGTGATTTCCTTTGGGTCGGGCACCTGTGCCTGCAAAACATCCATGTGCATTCTACCCTTATCTGTATCAAACGCAGACAATAGTCTGTGCTGTGTCGTGGATGTCTGTTTCCAAAACTAAGCATAAGTGCTGCTGGTCAGCGTCTGATTCCTCTTCTTGATCTGGTCATATTTCTAAAAAATACTCAACTTTGGACCTCCTTTATTCATCTGGTCAACTAGTGAAGTATTAGTCGGCTTCTTGGAAGAAATGGTAGACATGTTCTGCTGGTTTCTTGTGATAAGAGGCGACTGATCACCTTTTATAGTTATAGTGGATTGGGTTTCCTTTTCACGATCTGTGTTAGTTGTATGACTGGATTTTGGCCTTTTGGTGTGTAATTGGAAATCTTTAGCCGAGACTTCAGTGACAGAAGATGAAGTATCCTTCCTAGGCCTTTTCTCCTTTGGAACCTATCGTGTGGTTGTTTGCGAGATAGTAACTGAAGGATCTTGCTGTTCTATCTCTTCCAGAGTGTTCAACTCCCACTCCCTTTGATTCACGAACCTTTCTATATCGGGCTTGGGTGTATGAACATATGGAACATTTTTATTCTTAACCCTCATCTCTGAAATTACCCCACACAGATCATAGTGCCACAAGAAACTAGCGTCGAACTTCATTTCCTTCAAAATTTTGTTTGCCTCTTCCCCGACACCTCGGCTATTGCAGATAAAAGACCCTATTTTCCCTTTAATCCTGAGCTATTTTTTCTTCTTCAGAGACACAAAGTGTATTCCGTTTGAGTTTATCATTTGTCTTATGTACTCCAGGGCAAATATCCTCATGGGTACATACTTGGGCAGTTTGTATGGAGCTAACTCTCACCCATATATTCTAATCTCAGTGTGATTTTGGTAAAGATACCAATCTCCAATTTTTGCAAGTTCTGAGAGGTGTAAGATCCTTTGAATCTCCTCATTTATTATTGGTTCTGGTCTGCCACTGAGCATGCTCACCACTGGGTGGTAAAACTGCTCGATGAAATGTTTGAAACTGAACTTTGTGGAATTCCATCTAAGCAGCAAAGTCCAAGATGTTATCGCCTGCAGCTTCCCGTCCTTGTCCATTTTCCGCATCGAGAAAGAGAAACTGTCCGCTTGAAAGAAGATGAACTTGTAAGCCAGTATGGAGGAATACTAGAACATGCCCTTTGTGGAGAATTTTGAAAGATGCTCGTGAATATTTTCCACTAGGAAAGTGTTGTAGTCGAACTGAGTGGTGGGCTTTTCCTCGGTAGAGAAAATGGACAGAAATCCCAATATAGGTTCATCCACCCATTCATCTGAAAAATAACCAAGAAGACAATAGAGCGATGAAATGACTTGGTTTCCCTTTTCTGAGAATAGGGAGGAAGGATACGGGGGATTTGACTTGGGGAGCTGAGCATCCTGTGGGAAGAAAATTTCAAAGATCTGGGCTCTTTGAGGAAAATATAGTTTCTGGTATAACTCTGTTATGATTTCAAGATTGAAAGGGGAGGTAGATTCGGTTCTGGGTATCTACATCATCTGATCAATGGCCTCTGGTGTGATGAAGAATAGAGTTTCCCCCGATGACGAGACTATGGTTCTCTAGTTGGGGAGGTAATGAGCCTGACATTTGAGGTAAAATTTAGGGAAATGATGGACTTGGGGGAAAAGATATAGAGGAAAATTTGACTCCCAGAGCCCAATTTCATCGCTCTAATCTAAGAAAGTGTCTTTGAGCCATGACTGCAAATCCGTGAAGTAGAATTCACACTCTGTATCTGAGATTAAATGGTCTTTGTCGGCCAATGGGATCCTATCGAGGTCGACAGGAGGTGGGAGGAAAGGATTCTCCTCGGCTTCTGCTTTCTTGGATTTTGGCGCCATCACTGTGAAGAGTACCTGCAATTCAAACAAAAACGTTAGTGGTAATGGCTGTGGTTGGGCTGCTGATTGAATCAGAGAGGAGACAAAGAAAACTTTCTGGTGTGAGGATAAGATGAGCAATGGGAAAATGGAGGAGCATGGCTAGTTTTGAGTGAACGGATACGCATTGGGCGCAGGGGATAGATTAGTAGGCTAACAGATAAGTTAGCCTATAATAAATGACCAACGGGTGATTTGGAGTGTGAGATGGCAGGTGAAAAATGGGTGGTGAGTATGACTGGGTGACGTGGAGGGTGTTGATTGGAGACTAGAAACAGTGAAGGGACCTGTGACGGGTGAAGAGGGGGGATGGACTGACAGAGTTATGAGATGGGACCTGTAAGGAAAAGTAGTGGAAAGTGATGTCATGGGAAAATAGTGGTATGTCAAAAAGGTGGTAAATGGTAAGTGGTAAAATGGTTTGCGGTAAATGGTGGGACTCTAGTGCAATATATTCCTGCCATGTTAGAGTAGGGGGACTACCAGAAAACCATTCCATTCTGGAACCTCCCCCCCCACCATTAAAAGCGGAATGGTCGGGGGGGTCCGAAACATATTGTTACCCATCCATCCGCGTGCCCACTGCTGGACCGTAGATCTGAGTGCTTCCTTTAAAGAACTTTCTAGACCCCCCCCCACCGTTAAAGGAAGAATGGTCGGGGGGTCTAGAATTATATCTGAGCTGTAGATATGGGCGCCAATGCCTCAGCCATTCAGATGAGTGTTCCTTTTACCCATCATTCCGGACCCCCCCCCCCCCCCCCACCGTTAAAGGTAGAACGGTCAGGGGGGTCCGGAAAATCTTGTTGACCGTATATCTAAGCGCCGATGCCTCAGTCATTCATCTGTGCGGTCTCTTTAATCAACCAGCCCAAAATCATATTTGCACCAAAACTTAGGATAAGTGCTTTATGTGGACTTGCTCTGTTTTCCTTGCTTTTTATCACCATGAAGGTTAGGCAACAAGCTTTTAAGCATCAAAGGTATGAATCAACATCGATCATCATGCATGTTTTATTGAAATCAAGCCAACTAACCTATGCTCTAACCTACTTACCTATGACATTTAGCCCAGATTAAACTATTGGACTAAGAAATTACTCTACCCTAGGGTTATTTGACCAAGATTAGGGGGTTTGGTCAATTTTATTCACTAGCTAACCTACCTACTTGGCTAAGATTAGACAGTTTAGCCAAGCTTATTCATTAATCCTATCGACATCAATTTCAAAGAACTTGGCCATGCTTAAACTATATGGACCAAGTCATTGTTATTGCATGGGGATTTATTCAATTTCTTTTATGCCCTCTTTTATTCCTTTCTTTTTTCTTTTCTTTTTCTTTTTCTTTCTTTTTTTTTTCTTTCTTTTCTTTCTCAAATTATTTACAAAATGGAAAATTATTTGCCAACCAAACATAGTAAAGGGATAAAAATTTAGTCACCAGTTGATCCTATAAATTATAGGGTCATAACAGTGGCTCCACCTGGGGATGGTACTCTCCTTGTGAAGTGCCAAGAATCCTGCCTCCTGATGTTCTAAAAAATTTCTCCACAGTTTCTTCTGTTGTTTGATTTGTTTTATTTTTTAAAATTTTGATGACAATGTTCAGAGGCTCAGGGCCTTCTCTATGAGCTTCAACCATCTGATCAAAGTTATCCACTCAAAAACTTGTAGGTAAAAGTAAATGGTTTGTACAATGGAAAGGTGTGACAGAAGGCCTCTATTGAGGAGGTGAATAGTGCTTCAACATTCTGCCATTCATAGGTCCTCCTGGTAGATTGGTCCCATCACTGTTGTTGAGAAGGAAAGCATTATTTCCTTTGAATGCTTGAATCACGTAAGGTCTCTTCCACAGACCGTCGAACTTTCCATGCTTCCCCTTATCTTCATTTCTAGCATCCCACCTCAGAACCAGATCACCTAGCTCAAAGTCATCTTCTTTAGTTCTTTTGTCAAAGATTTTTTTTATGCTCTTCTGGACAACCTGATTTTTGTTGTATACTTCTTCTCTATATTGCTACAAGCGGATCATTTGGTTTATCCTTCTTTGGGAGTCGTTCGTCTCGGCTTGCATCTCTTGCAATAGTTTCATAACGGGAACCCCTAAAGAGGTAGGAAAAAATGCTTCAGTGCCATAGACGAACTGATATGGAGACATACCAATTGACCTCCTAGTGGTTAGTCTGTCGGCCCAAAGTGAAAAAACCAGCTTGTTATGCCATGAATTTTTGTTTTATTGTAGTGTCTTCTTAATAATGTTCACCAAGGTTTTATTGGATGACTCAACCAACCCATTTCCCTGAGGGTAATAAGCTGTGGAGTGTCCCAAAATGATATGATACTGGTTGCAAAAATCTATGACCTTCTTGGATCGAAAAGCAGTTGCATTGTCAGTTATGATTTTTCTTGGACACCCAAAACGAGAGAAGAGGTTATTTTCTAGAAATTTGATAATGACAGAATCAGTAGCTTGCCTACTTGGTACAACTTCAATCCATTTTCTGAAATAGTCCATGGAAGTAAGAATCCATTTGAGTTGGCTCGAAGAGGGAGGGTTTATCTCTTCGATAAAGTCTAATCCCCATTTCTAGAAAGGAGCTTCAACAAAGATGGGTTTCAGGGGCAAAGGAAAGAGCTTCTTTTTTCCCTCGAACACTTGAAATTTATGGAATGAAGTCACTTTCTAATGCACATTAGCAAATAGTGTAGGCCAATAAAACCCAAATCTGAGGATTTTATTAGTTGTGGTCTTCCAACTCAGGTGGCCACCACAGTCTCCTACATGAAAATCCTGTAAGACTTTGTTAGCTTCAACTTTTAACAGGCAATTTAACAAAATACCTCTCAGATCCTTCCAATAAAGATTGCCTTCTAGAATGCAAAATTTTAATGCTTTTAATTTCAAAAACCTATCTTTCATTTTTGTCAAACCAAGGGGAGCTTGTAAATTATGAAAAAAAAATATTAGGTCTGCATACCATGGAGAGTTTAGAAATACCTCTTTCACGCTTGGAGTCACCTGCTCTCCCTGTTCATCTACTGCAGCTAAGAAATTAATATCTAAAGCATGAAAATTAGATTCATCCATTAACTTTGCTAGACCTTGACCTTTAATTAGTTTAGTAGGCTTAATCTCTATGTCATACTATAGAATAACAACAATCCATTTTCCTCTTCTTCCATTTGGATTGTCCTGAGTTAGAATGTCCTTTACTACTATGTTCAGAACATAATCAATTGTCTGGGAATGGAGAATATAGACTCTAAAATCCTTTATGGATTTTACCAGAGAAAAAACTTGTTTCTCCATTATTTTATAATTCAGAGCAACATCTCTTAAGGATTTATTGAAAAAGGTTATGGGTTGTTCATACCCTTCGTTATTTTTTTGTAGTAATACTACTGCAATGGTATGTTCAGAAGCGAAAGAGAAAAGGTAAAAATCTTTGGTGAAGTTAGGATTGATCAAAACTCGAGCCTGTGTGAGTGCATTCTAAACCTGTTCAAAAGACTGCTTGGATTCAGTGTTCCATTTTATTTTTGTGCCCTTTTTTAACATGTTGGTGATGTTCTTGAGAAGTTTGGCCAGGTTGGGTATGAATCTTCTCAGAAAGTTTATTTTTCCAATGAAAGATTGTAACTCTTTGATATTCCTAGGATGTTCTAGTTTCTGAATGGCTTCTATTTTGCTGGGATCTATCTTAATTTTGTCCCTAGAGATTATGTGCCCCAACAGTTTACCTTCCTCTAACCCGAAAAGGATTTTCTTAGGATTCAGAGAAATCCCAAATTTCCTGCATTTCTCAAACACTCATCTGAGATGTTGTAGGTGCTCTTCGTCAGATTGGGAATAAACCATTACGTTGTCCAGATAAATGACAATAAATCTACCAAGCTCATCTACAAAAGCGATGTCCATTTCTCTTTGGAAAGTGTCCCCAGCGTTCATCAAACTAAAGGGCATCTTCACGTACATGAAGGTTCCCCAAGGTGTTATGAAGGTTGTTTTCTCCTAATCATCTGGGTGGACAAGAACCTAGTTATAGCCCGAGAAACCATCTAGTAAGGAGATTCGGATGGATCCAACTACCTTTTGTATTATGTGGTCCATTTTTGGCAATGGGTAGTTGTCTTTTAGGGATACCTTGTTCAGGTTTCAGAAATCAATGCAAAGCCTAATTTCTCCAATTTTCTTTCGGGTCGGAACCAGATTTGAAACCCATTTGGAAAATCTTAAGGGAACTATGATTTTAGCATCACACATATTTTTGATTTATTTTTCTATCAGGGGAAGTAACTTGGGATTGATTCTCCTAAGTTTTTGTCTGAAATGTTTTTGTTCTTCTTTTATCGGGATCCTATGTTGCATGATGCTTGTGTCATAAGATTTTAAATCTTCATAACCCCAGGCAAACACGTCTACATATTCCTTGAAAAGTTCAATGTATTTGAGTTTCTTCTCGGAGGGTAAAGATTTGGAAAGTTTTACCATATTGGGTTTCTCCTCTATCCCTATGTTATAGTCTTCAACCTCCTTACCATTGGCTTCAATTTTGGGTTTTTTCGCCACATCATTAAAATCAAACAGGTCTTCTAACAGAACTAAACCCCTAGGTAACACATTATTCTTTAAATGCAAAACATCAGAATCTACCTCATCTTCATTCAATTCTTCTGAATCTATTTTATTTACACTATCATTTCAAAAAACAAATTTATTTACATCTTCATCATCATTTTCTAAGTCTATATTTGTACACTCGAAATCATTTTTACATTGTAGAAAATATTCAATTTGATCGTCATTCCCAAATACCTGCCAGTATATGATGTTGTCCGAGATAGTTGGTCTGCACTTCACCTCTACTGTGTATGGGCGAGTGGAATGAAAAGGTATCTTGCATGTAGCTGTCAATGTAGCTAACCCATCTGCTAAAATGTTATGTCCCCTGGGCATCACCTGCAAATTGATTTCTGTGAAACATTGAAGGGCATCCAAAACAACATTCCTATAAGCTCTAAGCCTGGGATGTTTTGCTGCATACTCACCTTTAATTTGTTTGATAATCAATTCAGAATCACCTCTTACCATGATTTGTTTGGCACCAACCTTCTTCAGTAGTTTCATACCGAGCATCAAAGCTTCGTACTTGGCTATGTTGTTAGTGCATTGAGAATTCAGTTTGTAAGAATGAATCTCTGAATACCTTGATTTGTTATTGTGCAACCAAACTCTTGCTCCATCTCCCTCTTTTCTCATAGCTACATCGAAGTCCATGCTCCATAAATATGCTGGCAGTTCTTCACTTATTACAATTTCATTCCTTTTTACCTCAATAATTTCTTTGCCTTCTTTCAGATCAAGTGTATCTTCTTCTAGCTGGGCAATTTGTTCTTCCATATCACCGTCATTATATAGGATGAAGGAATCCAGATCAGAATGTACAGAGTATAGAGGGTAGTTATGTGGCTTTTCTTGACTGGTGACCATGTATTTCATCAGTGTTTCTCTGTACAGTCTTCTTTGTTGTCTGAATACTGGGATAGTGGCATACGACATATCTAACTGCAAAGTGCCTTTCAACTTAGCCCCCCAAGACCTGGATAGCATCATACCATATTTTGGGGGGATGTATGCGACCACAACATCCACAACCATGCTTTTTGCTGAAATCTAAACTAGGGTGATACATAAGTCTTTGATCAACCTGATACATCTGATTTTGTTAGAGTAAAAAAAGTGCAAATCCTTGTAGGGTCTAGTGACCTCGAGTCCCATATTTTCCATCATTGCTTTAGGCATCATGTTGTGAGAAGCACCTGAATCTAGCATAGAATTGTGAAGAATCAGGTCGTGTATATTTAGGCTGATGTAAAAAGGAGCAACAACGTCGATGTCGACTTGACCATCAACTTCAGGGCCAAACAAGAGCTTAGGTTGATCATCTGTAAGATTTACCATGTCCGAATGATTTGCTGATCCAACAGTCAAGGCCTTCATGCCTATCTCTGGCGTGATGCTCAGCGCTTTGATCACCTATGATCGGTAAGCGTTCTACTCATCAGCTCAGAAATGGGAATGAGAATCTTCAATTTGGCTAACTCTCCTTCAAGGCTGAAAGTAGTGGATGCTTTGCTTAAGCTCAACAATTCTGATTTGTCTACGATAGTTTTCTAGGAATAAGTACTTGGTTGACTAGTTGATGAAACCTCAGTCTACGTTGATCTTTGTAAAATGGTAGGGTTTCTTTTTGCGAGAGATTCATCATTACCTTTCTCAGGTATCTTCTTGGTAGAAGGCTCCGAGGTCTTCTTGGTTTTGACTATTTTCTTCGTTTCAGTTACCTTCTTTGGAGGATTTTCATTCGTCTTTTTGCTTCTCAGATTGTACTGCTTGTGTACCTCCATAATGGCATTTTCAAATGCTTTTTGTTCTGTTTCCTCTGCTTCCTCATTTAACTCTGTTTGAGAAAGAAGGAAAAATTCTTGCTCTTCCTGAGTGAGGAAGATGGCTTCGTCTTCATGAATGCCCATGAGGTTTATATGCGTGTCATCCAATTCTTCAATTGTCTCCTCACCTTCATCAGCATAATTTTCCTGTAGGGGTGGTATGATCTGTTGATCATGACCCCTCTGTTCTCTTTGATCCCTAGGATCTCTTTGCCTGATTTGAGGAGGATTTCTTATGAAGTTAGGATTCTGAATTTGTGGAGTAGCTTGGTTCTCTCTAGGAGGATTTCTTTCAGCTATAGTAAGTCTCTCCATAATCCTTTCCATCGCTCTAGTTAAGGAATCCAGTTTGGCATCAGAAGAGGATGTGGTAGGTTCCTCTTTAATCGTGACTCTCCTTTCCATCCTCTATTGTGCCCTTCTGGCTAACAGGTTGGCCTCTACACTTACTACACTTTTTTGCATGTCCTCTAGAGTGGTAGAATTTCTTTCCCTTGATTGATATGACATGTCAATGTTAAAACCGTCAAGGAATTTTATCAATGCCAAACCTTGTGGGGGTTTGATATCAGCTGGAATTGCATTGTACATATTGTTGAAGTGGGTACAGTAGTCTTCTACTGTCTCTCCTTGGTTCCTTCTGATGTTTTCGTATTCTGACAAGATCTGGAGAGGATTTTTATTTACCCCTCATTTGTCTAGAAAACTTCTTTGAAACATGGTAAGGTCAACCACAGAAGAAGCATGTAAGCCTTTGTACCATTTCTTAACATTCCCAGTTAGACTCTACGATACACTCAATCCACATGTAACAATTACGTCCTTCGTGCCTATCTCTGGCTCGATGCTCAGTGATTTGATCAACTGTGATCGGTAAGCGTTCTTACTCATTAGCTCGGAAAGGGGAATGGGAATCTTCAGTTTGTCTAACTCCCCTTCAAGGATGACAGTAGTGGACGCTCTCCTTAAGCTCAACAATTCTAATCTATCTACCATAGTTTTCTGGGCAGAAGTACTTGGTTGACTAGTTGATGAAACCTCAGTCTGCGTTGATATTTGTAAAATGGTAGGTTTTCTTTTTGCGGGAGATTCAACATTACCTTTCTCAGGGATCTTCTTGGTAGAAGGCTCCGACGTCTTCTTGGTTTCGACTGTTTTCTTCGTTTCGGTTACCTTCTTTGGAGGATTTTCATTCGTCTTTTTCTTCTTAGATTGTACTGCTTGTGTACCTCCATAATGGTGTTTTCAAATGCATGTTGTTTTGTTTCCTCTGCTTCCTCATTTAACTCTGTTTGAGAAAGAAGGAAAAGTTCTTGCTCTTTCTGAGTGAGGAAGATGGATTTGTCATTGTGAATGCCCATGAGGTTTATATGCGTGTCATCCAATTCTTCAATTGTCTCCTCACCTTCATCAACATAATTTTCCTATAGGGGTGGTCTCATCTGTTGATTTGGACCCCTCTGTTCTCTTTGATCCCTAGGATCTCTCTGCTTGATTTGAGGAGGATTTGTTCTGAAGTTAGGATTCTGGATTTTTGGATCATCTTAGTTCTCTCTAGGAGGATTTCTTTCATCTATAGTAAGTCTCTCCATCATGCTTTCCATCGCTCTAGTTAAGGAATCCAATTTGGTGTCAGAAGAGGATGTGGTAGGTTCCTCTTTAATCATGACTCTTTCGTCCTCTGCCGTGCCCTTCTGGCTAACAGGTTGGCCTCTACACTTACTACACTTTTCTGCATGTCCTCCAGAGTGGTATAATTTATTTCCCTTAATTGATATGACATATCAGCGTCAAAACCGTCAGGGAATTTTATCAATGCCAAACCTTGTGGGGGTTTGATATCGGTTGGAATTGCATTGTACAGATTGTTGAAGCAGGTGCAATAGTCCTATACTGTCTCTTCTTGGTTCCTTATAATGCTTTTGTATTCTGACAAGATCTGGAGAGGATTTTTCTTTACCTCCCATTTTTCCAGAAAACTTCTTTGAAATGTAGTAAGGTTGACCACAGAAGCAACACGTAATCCTTTGTACCATTTATTAACATCCCCAGTTAGACTCTGTGATCCACTCAATCTCCATGTAACAATTATGTCCTTCGTGCCTGTCTCTGGCTCGATCCTCAGTGCTTTGATCGCCTATGATAGGTAAGCGTTCTTACTCATTAGCTTGGAAAGGGGAATGGGAATCTTCAATTTGGCTAACTCCCCTTCAAGGCTAAAAGTAGTGGACACTCTCCTTAAGCTCAACAATTATGATCTGTCTATCGTAGTTTTATGGGCAAAAGTACTTGGTTGACTAGTTGATGAAACCTCAGTCTGAGTTGATCTTTGTAAAATGGTAGGGTTTCTTTTTGTGGGAGATTCAACATTACCTTTCTCAGGGATCTTCTTGGTAGAAGGCTCCGAGGTCTTCTTGGTTTCGACTGTTTTCTTCATTTCAGTTACCTTCTTCGGAGGATTTTCATTCGTCTTTTTTCTTCTCAGATTGTACTGCCTGTGTACCTCCATAATGGAATTTTCAAATGCCTGCTGTTTTGTTTCCTCTGCTTCCTCATTTAACTCTGTTTGAGAAAGAAGGAAAAGTTCTTGCTCTTCCCGAGTGAGAAAGATGGCTTCGTCGTTGTGAATGCCCATGAGGTTTATATGCATGTCATCGAATTCTTCGATTGTCTCCTCACCTTCATCAACATAATTTTCCTGTAGGGGTGGTCTGATCTATTGATCAGGACCCCTCTCTTCTCTTTGATCCCTAGGATCTCTCTGCCTGATTTGAGGAGGATTTCTTCTGAAGTTAGGATTTCAAATTTGTGGATCATCTTGGATCTCTCTAGGAGGATTTCTTTCAGATATAGTAAGTCTCTCCATCATCCTTTCCATCGCTCTAGTTAAGGAATCCAGTTTGGCGTCAGAAGAGGATGTGGTAGGTTCCTCTTTAATCATGACTCTCCTTTTCGTCCTCTGTCGTGCCCTTCTACCTAATAGGTTGGCCTCTACACTTACTACACTTTTCTGCATGTCCTCCAGAGTGGTATAATTTATCTCCCTTAATTGATATGGCATATCAGCATCAAAACCGTCAGGGAATTTTACCAATGCCAAACCTTGTGGGGGTTTAATATCGGTTGGAATTGCATTGTACAGATTGTTGAAGCAGGTGCAGTAGTCCTATACTGTCTCTTCTTGGTTCCTTCTGATGTTTTCGTATTTTGACAAGATCTGGAGAGGATTTTTCTTTACCTCCCATCTGTCCAGAAAACTTCTTTTTAACGCAGTAAGGTCGACCACAGAAGCAACACGTAAGCCGTTGTACCATTTCTTAACGTCCCTAGTCAGATTTTGCGATCCACTCAGCCCCCATGTAACAATTACGAAGATTATCCTCTCAATTTGTGATTCTCCTAATGATTCAAATAGAAAAAGGTTGTGTTGGGGGGGGGGTGTGAAAGATTTATTTAGGAATCTCTCTAACCAACCTACACTCCCTTAACATGATGGATAAATAGAAGATACCACGAGGTTTTCTATCACACCCTACCTGCATAAAAAAACCAAAACCTCACTGCATTTTACAGGTCAACTCTAAAAGAGGTTGAGGTTATACTTGCACGTGTTTCTTGTTAATTTAAATAGGGAGAAGGGCTTGTCGTGTGACATATTGATGATAACTCATTTTGATGGGTAGGTTTCCTTTAGATTAATTGAATTGAAAATAGACGTGAATTCTTTTTATTTGCATAATAGATGCGCTCACGCTTTCCTCTGACTATGCAAAAGTGAGAAGACCTTCTTTCCTTCTAAGTAATGTGATACATTCCATTGCAAAATGAAACAAGCGGCCTAGCATACAGGTTGCAAAGGAGTAAATATCACAGTCCGAAGAACAACAAGATTACCTGCAGAGGAATGTAATTATTCAAACCAACATTACACAAATATTCCTGCGGACTTAGAAGGGCCATTGATAGGGATATTGCTTAGAACTATTTCTATTATCTCGCACCCACGAGAATGTAGTCATTTTCTAAAACTTCACACTATCCACACATGAACATTACCACGAAGCTGCATAACGATGAAAATTATCTCAACGACATGCTCACACAGACCCCCATAGAAAACCTAAAGAATCTTAAGCCACAAGCTCCTGCCACAAGCTCCCAAAGACCTACAAGCCCATATGTCACATGACTTTCCCTGTGGGTCCCACCCTTTACAGTGTTCAAAGAAGTAGATCTATCAACCACAAAGCTGGACGAGCCCCATAAAACTTATTGCACCCTTGCGCTAGAAACTGATGATCCTAAGGCACTGTGAAAAATTCCCAAGATCTCACTGCAAGGGAAACTTGTGGAATGTTCTTTTCAAAGGCTCACCCGAAAACCTGTAGATCACATACCTAGTCTAGTTCGGGAGAATATTTATGAGCAATCACTCATGAGCTTTTTCGAACTAAAAAAAATATGACACCTAAAATCATGTAATGTCAAAGCCCCACAACCCGTGAACATGTCGAATGAACTCCCCGTGCATAACCTATACCCCATATCCATCAACCTCTTTTCTTGTCCCCACAAAGCGACTCACGCAAAACATGCCACCAACCTTGTCGTGCCTCGTACTATTATTAATATATAAATAAATAAAAATAATAATAAGGAATATAATAATTATCCTAAAGTGGTAATAATAAGTACTTATATTAAAGAAGTCTATAATAATTATACCAAAGGGGGTCATAATGGTTCATAACAATAAGTACTTATTATGGATATTGGTAATAAAAGAAAATGGTAAAGCAAGTCACCTTAATTGGTGAAGAAACCCTAATATACAATACATAATTAAAGAATGAACCCTAGGGATTGGGTTCTTTACCAAGACGAACTCTATATAAAGGGGGAAAATAAGGAGAAAAGGACATCTCCCTCTCTTTGGCACATCTCTCTTTGGATGATCTATAGAGAGAAATAGACTTAAGAAATTCTAGCTAAGTAGTCATTGGGGCTCGAGGATGCTTTGCTACCGAAGATTAAATTAACAAGGTCTATGGTTGAGTGGAGATTCATCCCCCACTTTGTTGTTGAATTTTTCTAGATCAAGTTCAATGTATCAATCTCTAGGCCCATACCACGGGTATGTTGGTTTCTTTGAAGCAGGTGGGTCACTCATCTCTCAATGCTCCTAATTTTTATTGAAGTATATCTAGTAATTTATGTAATTGATTTTCGTTTTTAGATCGGGACATTACATATGATGTTAGAGCATGGGTTCTAACCCTTAGGGCCTATGGGAATTCTCAATTAGGATTTATCAACACCCAGTTGTTTGGGATCTTTGTTCTCAACTGGTATTTATCACGAGATTTAACTTACTAGTTGTTGGATCCACTTGAAAATTTCAGATCTTAGTAGACATCATAGTTCTCTTGAATCAACATTCTTATTTGAGATAGATCTAAGGTTTTGATTTTTCCTAGTAAAATTATGGAAGAAATTATTTTTCCCAAGCCTTAAAATTGCAATATTTGTTTTCAGATTTTGATTTGTACATCTGATCTACCATTCTCTGCTTCATTGTGTCAGTCTTCAATGTTGATAGGCTTGGTTTGAAATTTGTGGTATTCCCTTGAATTTTGAACACAAGCCATGGATCCAAGSAAATCCAAGAAAGTCATAAACCCAAACAAACCATGGATCCAAGCAAATCCTAGAAAGTCATAAACCCAACACAYGAAAGGTTGTTTAAAGYCKTATTCCTCTTTTTGTTTGGATTTATCATGAGAATCTAGAATTATTATGAATTTTATTCTTGCACCATGAATGTATATATATGGTTATTTGAACTCACAGTRRAAAAGACAAGATCATTATTATCTTCTTATTTTGGCCATTTTTTTTTAAATAAAAAAAWTTGTTTGCATCTTGCATGGTAGATCTCCCTCATGTGAAGAAGAAAACAAAAACAATCAATTCAATAACTTGTTTCTATGAAATTTGAATTTACGATTTATGATATAATGAGATCACTCTACCATACACTAGATCCGGTCTTCATTATTCTTTTGATCTGATCTACAAGTTTTGACCTTATATCAATATATGAAGTATAAGATCTATAGATGTGTGTAGATCTGTTCTAAAAAATCTAGTTGCTACTGGTCGATTGCGAGCTATTTTAATTCACTAACAAACTTCCATGAATACTATATCTGATAACAACCTCCTAGAAAGGTGCTCGATGGAAATCCCTTAAATGGTGTGCCCTCTTTTAGATCTGATCCTTCTTTTATCAAGGAAGATAAGGATGAAATATAGGTCGATTTCTCTCATGCACTGCTATGAATCGATTATGATGACCTGATCTAGGCTATTCACAACATAACAATAGTTAACTATGATTATAATCCACTACTAGAGTGGTCAAACTATCATTGTTATCAAAATGTAAGGGAGAATCTTGGCACTTTCTACTGAAAGTATACTTTGCTGGAGTGCTCCTCCTGTTGATACACTTTGCTATTAGGTTGATGCGACCTTCAAAACGAGGTTAAACTCTGACTTATATGTGGAGCGTTTTTTTTTCATTCGTTGGAACTCATCTATGCTGGATGCCCTCAAGAAATCTCCAAATAGAATGGATTCAAGTATTATGCTAAGGGAACACTCTCAGTAGAAGGTAGTCGGCCTACATAATATCTCATAATTGAGCTAAATGTAATGATATAGGCCAGGGCGTTACTTCAATCCAGTCAACAACATCCTAAAAGGTGGATCTACCAAACTTCTTCAACTGTGGGACAACTTATTTAAAATACTCCTTTTCCTTTAAGTAATCCAATTGATTTCTAATTTGTGAATTGATGCTTGTCCAATAAATATTGTTTCCTGAAATTAGAGGATAAGGATAATGATGAAGCAAGGATAGAGAAAATGAGGTTATTCATATTCTTATTGAGGAAACGAGTTTATTTCAGGTCTGGATTGCTGAAATACTTGCTTATGTAATCGATTTCATGCCTCCATTCACAATCTGCCCTACTTTTTGTGGAAAATTAGGATTTATCTTGCCATCCAGTGATAATTATGCTCCTTAATTATGTCAAAAACGCATTGCACCCCATCTCCTTTGAAAACTAATATAAAATTTTCAAAATCAACCTTACCAAACCTAGATTTATGCCAGTCAATGTACTGTTGTCTCAAAGAATGTATTTATCTGAATGAATATCCAGAACCAAGGTTTAAAACTTTAACACTTGGAAAACTCGCGAGTAGAGTATACAAGCTTTCAAGAGATGCCAATGGCACTGTGGGTAGTTCTGAGAGTGTACTCATAACACCTTATTCAAATAACCAGAATCACCATTTACAACTTCATTTATATCACTGTGCTCATTATGTATTCTGTTTTTTAATTTAAACTCTTTCAAGTGAACCAGTCAACAAATGAAATTGCCAAAGAAGTGGGAATCACCCTTTTGAGCTATATACAATGTATGTGTTGGATTACTAAGAGGGGGGGTTAATTGGTAATAGAGCAATTTAATCCCTTTTAACCACATAATCCAAGTGTTATATCAATGAAGCATTATCATCCAATAACTGCAGAGTAAATAAACAATGAACAAATGAACAATCATACACATACACAGTACACCAGTGTTTTACGTGGAAACCCAAATCAGGAGAAAACCACAGAATGCTTTTTCTTATATGTCTTGAAGAATTACATTCATTGGAAGCACCAACTTCCTTTGTTTCCAACTGCAACTGGAAGGAGGCTCCAACCCCCTAGTTTCTCAGGCTACAACCTGAGGGAAGCTCCAACTCCCCAATTCTTTGGCTACAACCAGAAGGAGGATACAACCATTTATGTTCTCTGTCTACAACCGAAAGGTGGCTACAACCACCTATCCTTGCTCTGTCCTACCACCCTGAAGTAGAAGTAGAATGATGGAACCATTGTCACACTATCACTGTGAGATATACCGTTGTAAACCTGTACCAATAAGTCTAAACCATGCATCAACCATGCATCAACCTGTACCTCAACTTGTAATCAACCTGTACCATAAACAAGTGCATCAACCATGCATCAACCTGTACCTTAATCAAGTGCATCAACCATGCACCAACCTGGAATCAACCTGTAACATAAACAAGTGCATCAACCATGCATCAACCTATACCTCAAACTGTAATCAACCTATACCATAAACAAGTGCAGCAACCATGCACCAACCTATAATCAACCTGTACCATAAAAAAGTGTGTCAACCATGCATCAACCTGTACCTCAACCTGTACCATAAACAAGTGCATCAACCATGCACCAACCTGTAATCAACCTGTACCATAAACAAGTGCATCCAACTATGTATGAATTATGTACCAATCATGTGTCAACTACTGATTAATATGTACCAACATCATCAACTATACACCTCATGTATGTGCACCAACTCATCAACTACTTGTCTCAACCATGTACTCAACATGTACCACAACCAAAAGCCCTCATCAATTTCATCATCCAAATCTGATTTGTAGCCCTATAATAGACCTGGTGTATATGATCACATTCCTGCAAACCTTCCTTAACTTCAAAAACAAGAGACTAGCATTTTCTTCAAACTTTTCTTTAGTCTCACATGCCTAGTTTTGGATTAGTCAACAACCCTAACTTGAAGTAATCATAACTTTGAACCTGTAATGTATAAAGATATGAAACTGATATACAATGTTACTAAATGTGTTTAATTCAATTCCTCCAAGGGTCACTACTTGGAACCTCTCAGAAAAGGAGTTATAGAAAAAATGGCATACCTTGCTGAATTCTGGCATATTCTAGAGAGCGACCTTGTAGAGCATGCCCCGCACAAAATATTTGATGAAATGATCTAAAACTATTACATAGAATACTAAAGACTGTACCATAACCAACACATTTTGTCTCACTGAATTTTGATCTTTTATGAAGAAGTTATGATGTTTTTACCCGAAACACCTAATTTTGACTAGTTTCAGGACTGGCCACAAACCCTATTTTCCACGGAGTGTAACTCCAAAAATATAACGACCCACAAGATTAATTGTTAACCACAGATACTTGGATATGTTTTCTCACTTGCATAAAAATTTCAGGATCTGACTCATTATAGAAACAAATTTATAGCGAAAATGGTGAGATGACCTGTAAATAACATACCTTAGAAAGCACCATCAAAGGAATCTATCCTTCCTTGCATTTTGTCCTTCTTTTCTTCACTTTACTCAGAATTTCATCTTAGATATCATTTTTTTACCTCAGACACCTATAGATATTCAATATTCTCAAGTGTGTTTCAAATGAGATAGCCTTGCCTCTTATTTACACTCTCTAAGTAGCTTCCTTAAAAACATCTTCTAGGTCACTTGGTCCACTTTCCTTATTTTAGGGTTGGGTCCACTTCTAATTTATCCATTAAATTTATTATTGAAATAATTTATTTTGTATTCACTTTGAATTATAATACACTCATCAC
>ML809461.1:0-15365 GCA_009831015.1 Picea engelmannii | reverse complement strand
ATCTACATCTTCTTTGGCATTTTCTGAATCTGTGATGGGTGAAGAATATATGTCATGTAACTTATCCCAAAGTTCTTTGGCTGATGAACATTTACCAACCTTTTCTCTTACCGGTTTAGGTAATCCTTCCCAGATGAAATCCAATGCTATTTTGTTATTCTTATTCAATTCCTTCTTGCTTGTAGTCTTTTCCCTTTTTGAACTAGCATATCCTATAACAACTGATAGCCAAATATAATGTCCTTGTGCCTGTAAAAATACTTTCGTCCTTCTGCTCCACATCTCATACTTAAAACCATTCTGACCATTAAACATTGGTTCTCCATTCTCAGAATAATCCATGATCTCCTTCTAGTGGTTAAACTATTTCCTTAAGGAACCTTGCTCTGATACCAATTGTTGGATTACTGAGAGGGGGGGTGAATCGGTAATAGAGCAATTTAATCCCTTTTAACCATATAATCCAAGTGTTATATCAATGAAGCATTATCATCCAATAATTGCAGAGTAAATAAACAATGAACAAATGAACAATCATACACATACACAGTACACAAGTGTTTTACGTGGAAACACAAATTAGGAGAAAACCACAGAATGATTTTTCTTATATGTCTTGAAGAATTACATTCATTGGAAGCACCAACTTCCTTTGTTTTCCAACTACAACTGGAAGGAGGCTCCAACCCCCTAGTTTCTCAGGCTACAACCTAAGGGAAGTTCTAACTCCCCAATTCTCTGGCTACAACCAGAAGGAGGCTACAACCCCCTATGTTCTCCATCTACAACCGGAAGGTGGATACAACCACGTATCCTTGCCTCGTTCTGCCACCCTGAAGTAGAAGTAGAATGATGGAACCACTATCACACTATCACTATGAAATATACTGCTATAAACCTGTACCAATAAATATGAACCATGCATCAACCTGTACCTCAACCTATAATCAACCTGTACCATAAACAAGTGCATCAACCATGCATCAACCTGTACCTTAAACAAGTGCATCAACCATGCATCAACCTGTAATCAATCTGTACCATAAACAAGTGCATCAACTATGCATCAACCTATAACTCAACCTGTACCATAAACAAGTGCATCAACTATGCATCAACCTATACCTCAACCTGTACCATAAACAAGTGCATCAACCATGCACCAACCTATAATCAACCTGTACCATAAAAAAGTGCATCAACCTGTACCATAAACAAGTGCATCAACCATGCACCAACCTATAATCAACCTGTACCATAAACAAGTGCATCAACCTGTACCTCAACCTGTAATCAACCTATACCATAAACAAGTGCATCAACCATGCACCAAACTGTAATCAACCTATACCATAAACAAGTGCATCCAACCATGTATGAAGTATGTACCAATCATGTGTCAACTACTGATCAATATGTACCAACATCATCAACTATACACCTCATGTATGCGCACCAACTCATCAACTACTTGTCTCAACCATGTACTCAACATGTACCACAACCAAAATCCCTCATCAATTTCATCATCCAAATCTGATTTGTAGCTCTGTAATAGACCTGGTGTATATGATCACATTCCTGCAAACCTTCCTTAACTTCAAAAACAAGAGACTAGCTTTTTCATCAAACTTTTCTTTAGTCTCACATGCCTAGTTTTGGATTAGTCAACAACCCTAACTTGAAGTAATCATAAATTTGAACCTATAATGTATAAAGATATGAAACTGATAAACAATGTTCTTCAGAGTGTTTGATTTAATTCCTCCATGTGTGACTACTTGGAACCTCTCAGAAAAGGAGTTATAGAAAAAATGGCATACCTTGCTTAATTCTGGCTTATTCTAGAGAGCGACCTTGTAGAGCGTGCCCCGCACAAAATATTTGATGAAATGATCTGAAAATTTTAAAAAGAATACTACAGACTTTACCCTAACCAACACATTTGATCTCACTGAATTTGGATCTTTTATGAAGAAGTTATGACGTTTTTACCTGAAACACCTGATTTTGACTAGTTTCAGGACTGGCCACAAACCCTATTTTCCACGGAGTGTAACTCCAAAAATAAAAAGACCCAAAAGTTTAATTTTTAACCACAGATACTTGGATATGTTTTCTCACTTGCATAGAAATTTCAGGATCGGAATCATTATAGAAAAAAATTTATAGCGAAAATGGTGAGATGATCGCTAAATAACATACCTTAGAAAGCACCATCAAAAGAATTTATTCTTCCTTGCATTTCGGCCTTCTTTTCTTCACTTTCTTCAAAATTTCAGCTTAGATATCATTTTTTTACCTTAGACACCTATAGATATTCAGTATGCTCAAGTGTGTGTCAAATGAGAGAGCCTTGCGTATTATTTATACTCTCCAAGTAGCTTCCTTAAAAACATCTTCTAGGTCACTTGGCCCACTTTCCTTATTTCAGGGTTGGGTCGACTTCTAATTTCTCCATTAAATTTATTATTGAAATAATTTATTTTGTATTCACTTTGAATTATAATACACTCATCACTTCACTTTATTATTTACCTTTTAAAATCTATTAAACCTCTTTGACTACTTTGACCTTTTGGGGCTTCTAGATGACATATAAGGGTCCTCCAACTTCGTAAGGCCATAACTCTCAAACCGTGAGGAGTTATGTGACGTTCTACATACCACTAGAAATGGCGTGACATGTGCTATCCATATAGAATATTATTATCTGAAAATATATCATAACTCATATCGTTACCCATCAAACAAACTTGAGTCCATTACCCAAACCTATGGTCTCCGACTTCTCATGGCCATAACTCTCTAACCGTGAGGAATTATGTGTCGTTCCACATACCACCAGAAATGAAATGACAAGCACTATCCATCTAGGATATTTTCCCTGACAAATTCACTTTCCTTCATCTCATTATTCCACAATTAAGCATGGGTTCTCTTACTCCATAAAGCATCTTCCCGTGAGGGCGTTCACCATAAGGGGACCACTTTGGAGTTCATCCATATTTACTTCTTATCAAACATGACAAAAAAATAATGAGTCATATTTACATCAAACAATATTGGGTCCATTACCCAAACCTTTGTGCTACATGGCTTTCTTCAAGGGTTGACATCAATGACAACCAACCTTAATCAACAGTATGAAGAAAACATCCATCTAAACCTTTGCGGTGACGTAATAATCGTACTCCAGTATGGAAATAATGTGATCATTGTGGGAATTAGATGTTTCAAATCCCAAACAAATATAAATGTAGAAGCCACATAAAGTATGGAGTTGAGGTTTTCCATAGTCATGTATCAAATCTAGACAACTCCACCATAGCTTCACCTCAATGCATGGGGAAAAACCATGAGTTTTAGAATTTTAAAATTCAGAAGGCCTATATCTAGACAACAAATTATCTCCAATCTAAATGCATAAACAATAGATTTTATTGTAGAAAGAGTAAATGTTACCCAAATCTCCTTATGTTTTTTCACGATTTTACATAATGTTGACTGCACAAATATTCTTTGGGACTAAAATGTTGTTCAAAAGAGCTTGGAAATGGCAACATCATCGTGTTTTAGGATGGACTCCATAAATTTTCTTTGCCTAGTGTTCTTCATTATTTTGAAGTCAAGTTTATCTTCATTCATGATGGGCGGATTGAAAGCATTGATCATGTTAACTAGGTTCAGTAGATTCTGTGCTAGTGCTGCATATGACCAATTTTTCATAAGGTTGCTAAAATTTACTTGAATGTCCATCTTGGGTTGAATACGATAAATTATAGGTTTTTGGGTTTCACACGAGTTCAATTTTGGAGATTGAAATGGCATTAAAGGATTGTAAGTTGCATATGTATGTATTTTTTTTTATCGTTTGAAGTAAGAAGCTATCAAATGCTAATGGTTAATATGCAACCTTCTACATCGTTGAGGGAGGCTCTTGTTAGAATTGGTGCATGAGTCTTGACTATAAGCTTTCCACCTGTTGAATCATGGACTATGAAGCTTGAAGTAAGGAAAAAAAAATTTAGGAGACACTTGATGAGCTTGATGAGCTGGGGGAGAAGGCTGCACTGAAGAGAAAAAATGGTGAAAAGTTTTTCGAGGAAAAAAATGTAACAATAGTAATATAATAATATAAAAATTATAATGGGATGATTGTAAAAGTATATTAATTATAAAAAATTAATTTTAATTAAATATATTTTATGATAATGTGATATAAAAATTTAATTTATATTAACATCTTTTAATAATATAACAATTTATTAAAGTTGAATTTATAATTTATTTTTTATAACATGAGAATGTATTGATGATTTAAAAATAATTTTATAGTAATACTGTTTTTAATTATAAAATATGATAATTAAATATTTTTATCATTTATTATAACATCAATAAAAATTATATTTATAATAATTTTTTTCCACAATACAATGATCACTTAAAAGTTAAAGTTATTATAACTTTTTTTAAATAATAAAATTAAAATAATAATATAACAATGTGATAATGAGTAATTTGAAAGTTCAATTTTCACCATAACGATGATGAAGATTTAAGAAATTTATATTTATAATAATATTTTTCCACAATACAATGATCACACAATGATCACTTAAAAGTTAAAGTTATTATAACTTTTTTAAAATAATAAAATTAAAATAATAATATAACAATGTGATAATGAGTAATTTGAAAGTTCAATTTTCACCATAAAGATGAGGAAGATTTAAGAAATTGATATTTATAGTATATTTGCAACATTATAATAATAATTTAAAAAGAGTTTATAATAACATTTTTTAAATGATATTTTTCTTCAATATGAAAAAATGCTTATATTAAAAAATATAAATAGTCTTTTACAAAAAACTGACTTCTGGAATATCATTTGAAGTTCTTTTATGATAATATGTTTTTAAATTTAATTTATGATACTATGTTTTTAATAATTGAGAGTATAAGGACAATCGGTGATGGAGTGTGTTGTTCAGGCACTCCGTGATGTTAAAGTCACTGGTTCATGACTTGTGGGACTAACCTGTAGCTTAGATGCCCCCTTGAGTTGTGGTTTCTCAGCCACAGGTTAGTCCCACAAGTCACAGACAAACTAACAAACAAAAAAGATAATTGAGAGTATAATGATGATTAAAAGTAAAATTTATAGTAACTTTTTTATTTTAATATGATGATAGATTAAAAAATTATATTTATAATAATTTTTTTCATGAAGTAGTGATGAATTAAAATTAAGATGATGGGAACATTTTAATGATATGATAATGTAATGATGAGAAATTTGAAAAATAAATTTAGATTGTGATAATAATATTTTTTCAAAATAGTAAAACTATGCAATTCTCCTTAGTGGAGTTCAATTCCTCATAATTGACATAATAAGATATGTTGTAATGGCTTAAAGTGTATATGTATTGGAAGTTGCCTTTGATTCAATTGAATAGCAAGGCAACTACTTTTCGAGGAAAAAATGTAACAATAGTAATATAATAATATAAAAATTATAATAAAATGATTGTAAAAGTATATTAATTATAAAAATTTAATTTTAATTAAATATATTTTATGATAATGTGATATAAAAATTTAATTTATATTAACATCTTTTAATAATATAACAATTTATTAAAGTTGAATTTATAATTTCCTTTTTATAACATGAAAATGTATTGATGATTTAAAAATAATTTTATGGTAATAATGTTTTTAATTATAAAATATGATAATTAAATATTTTTATCATTTATTATAACATCAATAAAAATTATATTTATAATAATTTTTTTTCACAATACATTGATCACTTAAAAGTTAAAGTTATTATAACTTTTTTAAAATAATAAAATTAAAATAATAATATAACAATGTGATAATGAGTAATTTGAAAGTTCAATTTTCACCATAACGATGACGAAGATTTAAGAAAGTGATATTTATAGTATATTTGCAACATTATAATAATAATTTAAAAAGAGTTTATAATAACATTTTTTAAATGATATTTTTTTTCAATATGAAAAAATGCTTATATTAGAAAATATAAATAGTCTTTTACAAAAAACTGACTTCTGGAACATCACTTGAAGTTTCTTTTTTACAGCATCAAAAAAACTAAGAGAAGTAAGTTTTGTTTACATTGATGAAAGAACTAAAGAAAAACTCAGAATAAAACTCCCAAGTGGGAGAAATAAAGGAAGAGGTGAGAATGACCGGAGACCAAGGGAGCGATTGGGAGAGAATACAATTCCAGTGACTGTTGAAGCCATGGTTTTCAAATTTTAGAGCACGGGAGACTAACCAGAGCTGCCATGGATGAAGAACTAATAGGGTTTCGATTTCTTCACTCCTAAAACAATGTTGATAAGATTTCCCTTTACAGTTTCTGGTTCTTGTTCCTCTCTTTCTTCGTGGTGTTTAGAGATCTTTTTAGTTTTTCAGGGTTAGTTTTATCATTTTGGAAACTAAATCGAGTTATGGGTTATATACTTACACCTGTTAACTAACCTTACAGCTTGATTTTAGTGACTTAAAACTACATTTACTTCTGTCAGCTCTCTTTTTTTTGTTTTTTATCGAGGAAGGTGGGGTCTTATCCTTCATTGAACTTCTCGTTTTCCTAGGGATTTCACGTAGTGGTTTCTAGATGGTCTCCTCCAGATTGGACACTATTAATGAAGAGGTACAAGATTTATTGAGTGAGCCCGTGAATGAGCTTTGGCAGGTAGATGCAGTTATTTCGCACCTTACTACTCCGAATATGACTACGAACCCTAAGCATTTTTCTTCCGGAGCACCTGGTATACCTTCTGTTACACATGAACTCTTTACTACTTCGAACTCTGCACATACCCCGTCTTTTGATACCTTTTTACTAGCCCTATAAGATGAATCTTTAGGGGACTCTACGCTGGTCCAAAGATCTTCTAAAATTTTAGGTGGTGGTGTTAGTAAAGTCCAGAACCAGGTAGATTTCTCGATGTTGCGTTTGGTGACCGGACAGTATAGGAAATAGTGGAAAGCCTCAAAGGTGGTTAAGAGAATGGTTCTTGGAGAAGACATAGGTTTAGAAGATACTTGTAGGCTCGCATTATGTGGACTTGTAGGAAGATTCGCCTATCAGAGTATGAGTGATGAAAAACTCTCTGTCTGGTTAGAGAGGATTTGGTGTCCGGTCATTGGATACGTCCCAGATATGTACAGGTTATCTAAAGGTTGGATTGGCTTCCTCTAAAGGAGCCCGAAGGATGAAACATTATTGTTGAATTCATACTGGGTGGAGGGAACAAGTAGCTTAATGCTAAAAAGGTGGAGATTAGCATTCAACCCGGATACTCATTTTTTCCCATACAAATATATTTGGGTCCTCCCAGGGTTGCCCTGGTTTCTATGGAATGTTGGCGCATTGAAAGCTATCGATAATTCCCTTGGTAAGTTTATCATGACAGACGAAGGAAATATTTCGGGGTCTACAAGAACGGTTGGTAAGGTGATGGTGGAAATTGATGTTCAACACGAACTTCCTGCTACTTTAGAAATCGAGTGGAGAGGTAGTGCTATACTGCAGAAGCTTGATTATTTAGGGGTTCCTTTCCACTGTAGCCTTTGCATAAGCACTACTCACCTTCGTCGAGAGTTCCAAGGAAAGAAACAAATTGAAGAGTCGATGGAATCTCTTAGAGATTACTACACCCAACCTAATGAATCTGTGGATATAGGTTTTGAAGGTTTTGCTGGCAGAGAATCGAGCTTTCGGGAACCCTCTTCGATGATATTAGGTAAGATTCAATCCTACTGTCCATCCTTTTACCATTCACTGACTTCTGGGGAATGATAATTGGTGTTATCTTATGAATGACTTAAACAAGTTATTGTTGATGTCGTTTCACCACCTTTATCTGTGAATGGGCTTTCGGGAGACACTGTTGAATCCACTGAAGACTCGGAATCACCTTATACTTCATAGGCCTTTTTTAGAGATATGGATCCTGTGGCCTTGACGAAACGACAAGTTTTGTCAGTTGATTTACCGACTAACGGTGCCCCTACTATAGAACCCTTCCCTCCAGATATGTCTTCTCATTACCCTGGCACTAGTCAACCTGTTCCAGATTCACCCTTTGTTCTTCCTGGTTTCCATGAACTGGAAGATGAAGAGTCAAATCTAACTGCGGTACTTGATTCACTTATCCGTTTTATTTGTGGTAATGAGTCTTTTGTTAAACTGCCAGCTTTTATTGGTAATCTAGAAACGGTCACAGAGACTGTTACTGGTGATTACAATGGTAAAAGTACATAAGTGGGGGAGACTGGGAAAGAGTTTTCATGGTCACGTGGTTTAGGTATTGAGCACTCTCCGGTGAAAACTCGAAGTTTTAGGAAAAAAGAATCCATTGAAAATGTTGTTGAACCTACTTTACGAGTTTCCACTGATGGTGGGGCCCATAGAGCATTGAAGGCCCTTGCTCGTTCCAAATAATGTTATTACTATCACTCAATATCAGGGGAATGGGAGGCATCCTAAAATTAGCCTCTATCCTGGGATTTCTTGATAAAGTGCGGCCTGATATTGTTTTTCTTTAGGAGACTTTAGTTCATGCAGAGAAAGCTCGTGCGTTTTTTAATTTACTAAGACCTAGATGGCACTGTTGTGTGGTAAATTCTATGGGTAAATCTGGGGGTTTATTAGTCTCATGGGACCCAAATTCCTTTGAGTTGATTCCCTATCTCACTTGTGGTGGAATGTTATTGACAGTTTTGAATCTTGAAAGTAAGAGACATATATCTTTTCTTAATATCTATGGGCCATGTTCAGAGTGTAAACCATTCTAGGAAAGGCCGGAGAAGTTTGGACTCTTAGCACAAAATTTTTTAGTACTTGTTGGTGATCTCAACTTGACTCTCTCATATGGGGATATTTGGGGAGGAACACATACTTTGGGTACCCTGGCCAGATTTTTTATTAATTATTTCTATAATAATAAGGTGATAGATATTGTTCCTGGAAATTTGGTGCCAACCTGGAGGAACGACCTTGCTAGTACTGAGTCTATTTCTAAGCGACTTGATCGGATGCTCATATCAGAAGATCTTTTGGCATTGGTGGGATTTTACAGGGCATGGGTCGAGTTTCCCTACATTTTTGATCATGCACTGATTGTTTTACAAATTGATTCGACTTTGTGTTTTAAAGCTTTTCCTTTCAAATTTAATCCATTGTGGTCGACAGAAAGTCTCTTTATTGAGATAGTACATAAACTCTGGAGATATCCTAAGTATCTCTTGGAGGATGGAAGACAAAGGAGACTTGTTTGGAAACTTAAGGAGTTGAAAGTTTTAACAGGAGCTTGGAAAAAGGAGGAGAGGTATCGTAAAAGTTACAGACTTATGGAGTTGGAAAGGGAGATAACATTTAGATTACAAAATCCAACTGATGATATCTATAATAATTTTGGTGATCAGTGTCTTAAGTCACTGGAACATGAAAGATCAAAGATTCTACTTGAAACAGAGGAACAATGGTGTCATCGCAATCAAGCCATTTGGTTATAGAGTGGAGATCAAAATACTAAATTATTTCATAGTTATGCGAGTTTTAGGAGGAATAACAAATATCTTTGGGAGTTAAAGGATGAGGAGGGGTAGACACACAATGACTAGGAAAATTTTAAAAAAGCTTCTTTTCAACACTTTAAAGAATTTTATGAAAATGGGATGGGTCCTCTAGTAAGAGAGCAAGTTAAGGTGGTTGTCTTATTTAAAGATATGATAAATAATTTGGAGGAAGAGGCCTTATTCAAACCAGTTGACTTGAAGGAACTTCAGAAAGTTATATCCAAGTTCAAAGTTGACAAAAGTATGGGCCCGGATGGTTGCATTGTCGAGTTTTTTAAGGAGTTTTTTGATATTGTAGGGGAAGACCTGCTCGGAATGGTGGAAGAGTCTAGGAAAAAAAGATTTATAGTAGGAGCTTTAAATTCTACCTTTATTACTCTAATTCTGAAAGTAAATAAAGCTCATCTCTTTGGAGACTTCCGTCTGATTTCTCTTTGTAACTTATGCTATAAGATTATCTCAAAGGTTATAGCAGATCACATTAAACCATTCCTCTCTAGATCTCTCTCTGAAGAGCAGTTGGGATTTATTCATAGGAGATAGATACAAGATGCCATCATTACAGTACATGAATGTTTCCATAGCATAAAGAAGAAGAAAATCAAAGCACTGGTATTAAAGCTTGATTTATAGAAAGCATATGACTGTGTTAACTAGGATCTATTGAGATTAATTCTTCTACAAATTGGTATGGGAATCAATATGACCAACTGGATTATGAGTTGTGTGGTATCCACTTCATATTTAGTTTTGGTAAATGGAGAAGCTACTGAGTTCTTTAAGAGTAGCAGAGGATTGCGACAAGGCTGTCCATTATCCCCATTACTATTCACACTAGTTATGGAAGGATTGAGCCTCCTACTGAAAGCTAGTCAGAGTGCTGGTTTATTGATAGTTATATCTGTTTCGAGAACTTTAAAATTTTTACATATACTTTTTATTGATGATGTGGTTATTTTAACAAAGGCTAGTATGAAGGAGTGGTGGGAGATTGACAAAATTCTGAATTTTTTTTGCTTAACTTCAAGCTTACAAATAAATATTGTAAAATCTACTTTTCATCACGCTGGATTAACTGAGTTGGATCTAAATGTTTTCAAAGATTTTTTCTTGTTTAACTTTGTATCGATGGACCCGGGTTTCAAGTATCTGGGATTTTATCTCAAAGCGGGGGCACAATGCATGGAAGAATGGAATTGGCTTCTAAAAAAATTTGAACAGAGAATCAATAACTGGTGTTATAGATGATTGTCGTTGGGAGGTTGTCTAACTCTGTTGAAAGCAGTTTTAACAAGCCAGTCGGTCTATTGGCTTTCTATGGAAGTTGTGGAAATGAGGATGCTCAGGAGGATGCTATACAATTTCTTGTGGAAATGAGATTGTGTATCCCACCATCTACATTTATGCAACTAGGGGAATATTTTTGTTCTAAAAACGATGGGGGGTTGGGGCATCCTCAATATTTTTGATTTTAGCAAAGCCTTAGCAACAATCACCCTCTAGAGAGTTCTTATGGGGAAAGGTATTTGGCATAAGATAATCATGGATAAATATATGGACAACGAGAATTTTACCTCCTGGATAAGATCTAGTTCCTTTGTACAAAACAGAGTTTCAAAAATCTAGAGCGGATTTTTGAAGGTGATTTATCTTATATTACATGGAATAAGATGGAGCCTGGGAACAAGAGATCTAGTGGCATTGGGGAAGGATTGAATACTGGGAATCAGGGACAATTCATTTTTATCCACCCCATTACAAGAAACATTACAAGAAAAAAATATAGTGACTTTGACACAGGAAAGGAACCCTTTAAATGCACCAAATATTTCTGATTATTGGGTGAATAGTATTGAACTGGGCTTGGAGGGCGTATTGGCATTAGAATGGGACATGTTCAGGAGAAATCTCATCGACTCGGGGGTGATATTATAGGAGGGATTTGATCAAGTAATGTGGACAGGCGGGGACAACCCAGGAAATCCAACGACAAGAAACTTTTATTTAAGCATTGTTTCATCAAAAATGTTTAACTAAAGTGGAGAGTTGGAGATTATCTATTTGGAAGTGGAAAATTCAGTTAAAAGTAAAGATGTTTATTTGGTTGGTAATTGAAGAACAAATTCTCACATGGAATATGTTGCAGAGGAAAGGATGGGAGGGCCCGGGACGCTGTCCACTTTGTAAAAGGGATTTGGAAATGCCCTTCCATATCATCAAACTTTGTTCTTTCTCAATTACAGTTCGGAAAATTTTAAAACATAATTTAAATCTTGATGGAGATTGGTTAGGAATTACTCTTTCGGACTATTTGAAAAACTGGTACATGATCAAGACTATGCCTACATTGATTGCAGCACATGTCATATGGTTCACATGGATTGAACGCAATAAGGCTATTTTTTAGGATACTTCACCTTCAGTGCACTCGGTAATCTATAAGACCCTGACTCGTCTTACATTTTCTAGTATCCAGGTAAAGTCTCGACTTCCAAGAACTATTTTGATACATCAAAGTTTGAATACAACACTTTCCTGGTTTGATGGGGCAACTGCTAAAGATGGTTTAAGGAGTGGGGCAAGAGGAGTCATAAAAACTCGGGAGACTACTATTTATAAATGGACTTTTTATTGTGGTAAAGGAACTAATACGAGGGCAGATCCCTTGGGAGGATGGGTTACTTTAATGCTAGTAGATTATTTGGAAATTCCATGTATCCATATTATGGGTGATTCAAAATTTGTTATTGATTGTTTTAGGGACAAGGGTAGACTGATGGTGACTTCCATAGAAGGATGGAAGAAAAGAATAAAAATACTTATCCAGAAATTTCATTCTATTGATTTCCAACACATCTATAGAGATTTTAATACTGATGCAGAATTTCTCTCTAAGCAAGCTATGATCGAACCTGAAGCACTAGTTACTTTTTATCAATGGACAAATGGAGATGAAGGCCCGAGAAGACAGATAAAGATTCATTGATGAATCTGCATAGTAGAAGCAGATTAAGAAAGATGAATTTATGTATTCAGGCATTTCTTTGTTTTTGTGTCCAGTATTATTATCCAGTTTATATCAGATTATAGATACAATGGTAGATGCATTGGGATTATATTATGAACTTATTACTTTTTGTATGGTTTTGGACTATGCTGAAAATGCTAGTTTTGGAAGTATTTGAGGATTTAGAGAATCCTGTTATTGTACTGAAAGATAAAAAAAAAATTATATGCCTAATATAATTTGAACAAATTTTTTCCTTGAAAAAAAGTTTTGTTCACATTACATTTTACTCCGGTAAACTGTAAATTTTTAGGTACAAAATTTGTAGTATATATCCTCTGTTTTTACCTGCCAAGTTCAAAATACAAAAAATACCAGTTTCTTTGACCTTGCATCAATGTTATATTAACAAAGCTTATAATAATAATGTTATGTTATGTTATGTACCCACTGCATAATAATATTCCATCCTCATACAGTAACAAAGCTTCTTTTGAGAGTTGGTTACCTTCCTTGTTATAATCTCTAAATATGTGTTGAGCTTTTAGTTTTTGGAAACTCCACAAGATACACCACAAGGCTAGGAGTTCACCCCTGGTGTTAGTTCCTCTACCACAATTCATCTTGAATCTGAATGTGCCCAAAACTGGACATTTTAAAAGAGCTCCAACCCCACATTTAGCACCCTTGTCTTGTGAGACACCATCAAAGAACCTCACTACCAGATCCAATCAAGTATAGGGGCCTATCAATCATACTAAGCTTAGTGGGTTGTGATTTTATAAATGATATAGTAATGGGATGATTATAATTTGAAGATTAAATGCATAACATTTTTCCTCACAATATAATTTAGAAGTTAAATTTATAATCACAATTTTTTTGATATAAATAGTATTATAAATTTAAGTTTCTGAAAACAATTTTGCAACATAATTATGGTTTATAAGTTAAATATATGCTTTTTTTTATTATGATTATGATGTTAAAATTAAATTTATAATAATAATGATTTCCTAAATATAATAACAAAATATTAAGTTTAAAGAACATTTTAAAAGCAATAATGAGACAATGTGATGTTAAAATTAAATTTGTAATAATAATTTTTGGAATGTGATGATGATTTAAAAGTTGAGTTTAAAAAAAGTTTACAAAATAATAAGGAGGCAATCTGGCTAAAAGTGATTTGAAAGTTAAATTATGACAAGCACAATGTGACGATGATTATGATTTAAAAGATATATTTGCAATGTTTTTTAAACGATAAAATAATAAATTAAAAATTAAAAATTTAGTGCATTTTGACCAGAACAATGTGACTATGATTATGATTTAAAAGATATTTTTGTAGTGTTTTTAAACATTAAATAATGGTTTAAAATAATTTTTTAGTAATATTTTTTTTTAAATAATATAATGATTAATATAAAAGTTAATTTTATGATAATTTTTTAATAATACAATAATTTAGAGTTAAATTTATAATAACTATTTTAAAAATATGATTATAATTTTAAAATTAAATTTGAGTAATGAATTGTTTTGTAATGTAAAAGTTAATTTTTTAATAATATCATGATTTAAAAGTTAAATTTATAATAACTATTTTAACAATATGATTATAATTTTAAAAATAAATTGGGTAATAAAATTTTTGTAATGGCAATGTGAGGATGAATGATTTGAAAATTCAATTTTGACAAAATAAAATGGGACAATGATTTTAGGGAGATATTTGTAATGTTTTTTAAATACTAAGATAATAATTTAAAAATAAATTTTATAGTAATATATCTTTAAAAGATATAGTAATGTGATGATTATAATTTGAATATTAATTATATAATAATTATTTTGATAATTAATAATATAATTATGATTTTAAAATTAAATTTAGAAGATTTTTTTTTAATGAGTATTAATATAAAATTAAATTTATAACAATTTTTACATGGTAATCATTATTATAAAATCAAATTAATAACAAAGTTTTTTGCAATGTGACGAGGATAATAATAATGTAATGATGATAATGATTATGTGAAGATGATAATAATTTAAAGGTTAACTTTATAATTTTTTTGGACATTAACATTATGATGATGATTTTGAAATTATTATTATTATTTTAATTTAATTATTAGTATAAAATTAAGTTTATCAAGTAAATTTACCAGAAAACATTATATGTGCCCCAGCCACACCTTCATAACTCCAAATACTAGGATTAATTATGGTTTCTCCGGTTAATTCATAATATTGTGTCAGGATCTTTTTTTTTTTTTCAATTACACGGATTACTCCCCGTATTACCATTGTTATTATTATTTGAAAGTTAAATATATAGTAGCTTTTAGAAACTAAATTTTCAGCGGATGGCTCTGCGTGAGAACTCAACGCGGCTAGGGTCTAAACCCTAGCCGCACGCACTGTTGCAGGGGTGAGGAAATCCGATACGGGCAGCCGACCAGGGTAAAGTTTGCAGGGGCGAGCTAGGCGACGGGAGTACGCGATTTCCTGGTGCGCCAGCGACCCTGCACGTGTTTTTGCGGCGACTTGGTGCCAAGAAGAGTGGTCATGGCCTCAGATTCGAATGCCAAGAAAGGAAATGATCGGGTGGAAGCTTTCAAGGAGCTAGTTCGCTCGGCAAGACCCAAAACCGAGCCTCCTTCCTCGTCTAAGTTTGTCAAAAAGATGGAGGAGATCCCTTCGCTGGAGC
>ML809460.1:211725-230519 GCA_009831015.1 Picea engelmannii | reverse complement strand
ATTTTGTCACCTTACTTTATCATTTCTTGATTTTGTCACTTCTCTTTATTATTTAAATAATCCACCTTGACTTTCTCACTTTACTTTATCATTTAAATAATGATTTCTTCTTTTAGGTCACTTTGACTTCTTTGACCTTGGGGACTTCAAGCCTTCATGTGGGGGTCCTTCATCTTCGTAAGGCCATAAATATCAAACCATGAGGAGTTATGTGACATTACACATACCACCGAAAATGGCATGACAAACACTATCCATCTAGGATAGTTTCACCAACAATTTCCTTGATCTTCATCTCATTATTCCACATACAAGCATGGGTCCTCCAACCATTCTTCTAGGATAATTCAATTCATAAAGCATCTTCCCATGAGGGATTTCACCATAAGGGGACTGTTGTTCCTGAGTCTGTACTTAAGGCTTAAAAGTACAGTGTCAAGGCATCCGAAAGTAGGTGAAAGATGGGTAAGAGGGTAACGTCAACCTTCGGTAAAGGAAACTAGGGAAGATTTCTACGTTGGCGTTGTCTAGATTCCAACTGTTCATGAGTAGTTATATCTTGTTCAATGGCTGCCCATGAACGTTCAATTTCGTCCCAGTTATTAGCAGTTTTAAGGATTATGTCAAAAAGGTTTAAAGAAATATGCGTTTGGTTCGATAGTCCGTGTTCGATATTAGGCTGTGTTGGTGTAGGGACAGTCATGGAGGAACAGTAAGAGTAGGAAAGGATTCAAAGAGATATTAAATGCTATCTCGATTTGGTCGAATAAAAGAGAATTTTACGGTTTAAAAATAAAATAGGAATGCAAATTTGAAGGCTCTTTCCCGTAACTGTATTATATTTTAATAAAGGTGTGAGGTGAGAGAAAAACATTTAGCTGCATGTAACGCAAGGTTCTTGTCAAAGAGAAAACTCACATATAAACAAAAGAGGAAATTAGTAAGGAAATAACTGACATAGCAAAGAATATATATAGAATTCTAAAAGTGCAGATTGGTCTTACACCCGCTGATAGCTGGTGCAGAGGAAAGACAATAAATAGTCACAGAAAACTGAACTCCTTTCGTTATAGTAGTGGTTGTACTAAAGTATAACGAAGCACATCAATTAAGAATAATGGAATGAAATGAAACATGAAATATGAAGAAACAAACTTGTAACACAATCTTGACGGAATCGAGAATCTCCATATTTGCTTATATTAACTTCTCGAATGCAAAAACTCTATTACAATCGACACAAAAAAGGTCCAGCCCTGTTTATTTCTTTCTGTGATGTATTTATACAATTTTACAGATCAGTTAGAATCTCAACGGTTACACAATTTGGTTACAACGGAGAGGAGCGCAATCGCTCTCCTTCTCCTACTCTATTTTCACTTGGTGCCAGGTGCTCGTCTTCGCGCAGATTTGGTGCAGGCAATACATCTTTCCACAAACTGAGATACGAGCTGCGAAGGTTCTGCTTGACAGCTGGCCTCAGCGAAGTAACATTTTCGGGCTAACTGCTGTAGCTTGTCCCCCATTTGTGCATCGAAGATGTTGAGGGCACTTAGTTGCGCACTGGGTTTGATCATGTGCTTATCAAATTTGGCCATGTCCACCGTATCCATCTGAGAGATGTCAGTCGAATCTCTCTCATCCTTTTCCTTCAGATCGAGTGAGATCTGTTCCACATTTATTTGCATCAACGCTTCTGCATCGCCTCGGTTGTCAATATCCAACAACTTGCCATCTATGGAGTTAAAAGCTTCTTCTAAAGAGTGGGTTACCTTTTGGACTTGTTCATTTCCCAGGGCAATGTTATGCTCCCAATATTTCAATAGAATATTTCCTCTGGTTTGTTCAGGGATGGCAAGCCCAGGAGCGCCTGCCGAAACCCTGTTATTTGTGGCGATTACCGCGTTCTGAAAAGCGAACCAAGCCACTTCAACCTCCCTTTCCCTGGTAGTGAGGTTCTTGGACACCTGATTCACCAACAGAAAGTTCTCCCGGATCTCTCCTATCCTCGCAAGCAAATTCTGTTGTGCCGAAAAGATTTTGCTCCGAATCTCACTGGCTCGGGATTTAAATATGCCGATGTCTATTTCTCTTCTCTCGGCGATTTCTGCCCAAGCCTGCAACTGTTCCATCAGATTTCTCTGTTGGCTCACTTGCGCTCTACCATCTCAGACCACCAACTGTGCTTGCTCAAGCTTGGTCTTGAGCATTTCTATTTCATTTTTGTCAGCCACTCTAGCCTGTTCTATATCCATGCTGGCTTGACCTTTAGCATTCTCTGCAGCTGTGGCCAATCTAGTCTCGAGGGTCCTGATTAGGCGATTTTTCCTTTTTAGTTGGTTATTCAAAATTCCAACTGAGAATTGATTTTCCGAAGCATATGCCCCTAGTGTTCCCGCGATTTCAGTGGCGAGTTGGTCACTTTTCTTATTTTTTCCATCGATCATGATTTTATATTTTTTCGTAGTGGACTCTCCTTCTTGATAGAACTCTCTTTTCACTACCGCCTTCCTCTTTTTATCAAAAAAGAACTCATTTGGAGGGAGTTCCTCTGCTCTTATGGGCCTCATTTCTTCATTAAATATCCATCCCTCGCCGACATTTCCCTGTGCCAATTGCAAGGGTGTGACCGAGGTGATGGGCTCTCCTATTTGTTTTGTCGATTCTCTTGGAGTACCGACGGGATTCTGCTCCTTTGGCGTACCTAGAGTCTCTGTTTCAGTCTCCGGCTTCTGTTCCCTGGGTGGGCCTGGAGTTTCTACTTCTGCTTCGAGATTCTTCATTTTTTCCCCTTCCTAGTGTTTTCCAAGGTTAGAAATTGCATCCTTAGAATCTTCAGCATCCTTCTGTTTTGTATCGGAAGCAGTCGAACCTCCCAACACAGCGGGGAGACATCTTCGTCTATTTTCCTAGAGTTTTAATACAGATGCTGTGTCTTTGGGTGCTAATGATTGGATCCGGGCTAGCACTTCTTCATAAGATCTCTCCCCTCGGAAAACGTCGTCCGAGGGTGAATTTTCATGCTCAAATCTCTTGAGCCCACAATGAGCCAAATGGTTGCTCACAACCCTCTGTGGATCATGTTTCTTCACTTCGATGGAGACCAAACTTAGTTCCTCCAGAGCGGCAGCCTCGACTTTGGCATGCCCAAAATCTAATAAAGAATAAGAATTCAGCCGAATGGGAAAAGAAGGCCATACCTTCTTTGAGTAACCCTTGAGTTCTTTGTTCAACCCTCCAATTACCATTTTCCTGGCGACCTCCTGACAAGCCATATTATCGGGGATGAACAAGGGCAGCGCATGAGGGGGAACAGAAGCCTCGAAAACTCTGCCTCCACATACCAATCCGCTATACCACTCAGACCTATTGCAATGCTGTCCGAGACGCGAGGTGGTGGGTGCCCAAAAATGGCGATATGCAGGGGCACCATCACCCAGTTAAAAATCTCATATGTGAACTTTTCTTCTTTATTCTCCCATAGTTTGTCATGATACTCATGCACGGGTTTTTCTTGGGCCGCATTCCAAGCCCAACTCATCAAGGGGAATGGTGTCATGGAACATATCGTGTCCATGATATATGCTAACATGAAAAATGAGGACGGTTTCCTGCTTGCCTTCTGCTCTCGATACTCTGTGACCTTGTTGGCAAAACTGTCTGAGAGCATCTTTGCCCAATTAAACGAGCAACCTTCTGCGACCTGAAACATGAGAGGCACCCACGCGATGTAGAAATGAAATGTGTCTTCTCTCCCAAATAGCTGGCATGTCATCATGGCCACATATTTATACTATGGCTCCAAAGAAGCGATAGAATAAACGCCCTGGTCATAATCTCTGAATTTCGCGGAGCGTGAAATCCAATCTTTGATCAAACCGGGCATGGTTTTGTCGTACTGGGTGCACTCTTTCTCTTTGAATTCCTCCAGGAACTTGGCACCATATGTATATTCAGACGTAGAAGGTATCTTGTACATGGTTTGTAGATTCTCGGGCCTAAAAGTCCCGACAGTAACTCACTGGTTGTTCATGATCATCCTGGTAGGTAAGTCTACATGGTCCAATGCCCACTGGGTCATGTCATAATACGGAAGCAACCATGGCCTGGTTTCTACTCTGTGCATCCCAGATTGGACGATTATCTTGTACTTGGTGTGTAGATCATCCATTTCGATGTCGTCGGAGTCGTCTGAGTAATCTACCAATTTTGCTTGCAGAACATTTGACACAAACGACCAGTCGGGGATCGATTCGACACTTCGGGGTGAAGTATCGGCGACATTGTCTGAGCCTTGTCCCGCGACTTCGACATTCACCTTTGCTTCTTTCCGCGGAGCCATGGCTGCAGTTTGCGTTTTCTCTCTCCTTCGATAGAACTGTGTACACATGTAGAAAGTAGTTAACTCAGAAATGATGAGCTCCGTGTGCTATGAAAAATGAATAATGAAACATAGCTCTTGCATATATTTGAAAAAAACGGTACCTTTCAAAACAAGCCTGTCAATTCGAAATTAGAAATAAACTTATGCCGTAAAAATCCGATCTTACACATAGATTTACCTTATCTTCCCATTAATGTCATAAATTTTGACGGTTTGACAGTCAGTCGGAGTATGGAGAGAAAATAGCTACCTCGGGAAATGTGCAAGCCTCGATGCACGGGACATATCTTGCTTTATTTTAAAATATCAAAACTTAGCAACGTTAATAAATTTCTTGCTGTTCGCTGCATCGTGGATTTCCTTTTAACATTTTGAGTCTTCAACACGTGAGACTGCGAGGACCGATTTGGCTTAATTAACAGTAATCACGATTTGGAACATCATTAATTTCATAATCACTTTATTTTCCATATCGCGACTCGGAACTTCGAAGACAAGTTTCTGAGAGATTTGTATGCCGAGTCGCGAAACTGCGAGATGGTGATAATTAAGACTCAATTAAAGGAAAGAGAATTTTAGATTAGGCAATTAATTAATCATGCTATAATGTTTTCGCGACTTCGTGAGTCGGGGTTTTAGACATCGTAACTTTCTAAAAGATAGTGCCGAGTGGCGAAACGCTAAGAACAGATTTTAACCATGGTTAGCCTTTTTGCCTATAATCCTTGACCAGGGTTAGCCCGAAAGAACCTCGTGTTCTCAGCTCTTGGAGCTGTAAAAATAAAAATTCAAACTTGGCGAATGCCGAGGTGCGAAACCCCGACGACGTCTAATCACTGAGTTAAAATACTTTACCCTGGTTCCTGTCTTGAGTGAAAATTTAAAATGACTTCCCCGTTTCGTGACTCGGGACGTGTGAATTCACGGGTTAAAGTATCCGATCTGCGAGATACCGAAGTAAAACAAAGAGATAGACATTCTTACGAAAGTAGATTTGTTTCGAGAGTGGAAAAGCATCGCTGCTTATGTAATAAGGTTGCAGAGTTTTCAAAGTCTCGGGGGAAACGATCAAAAGACCATCTTTAGATTTTAAGTATCAAAAATTTAAAATTGTGAAGGGTAAAAATAAAACAAGGGCGGCTCCAACATAGGCTCCAACTAGGGATCCTGCCTTCCTGTGAGGTGGGAAGAACAGTAGACCACGTGCCAATATTGGGTAAATGGAGTCAAAATCTCAAACATCCGGAAAAATTCCAAGGAAAAAGGATCGAAGGGGGAAAAAGACTTCGTTTTTTACCTCGAGAAGTTTTTTCAAATTCAGATACTCTTTCCAAACACAGCTGTAGTCTCTTTCACAATTTTCCCTTTCCCACTACTAACTTTGGGTATGTTTCAAGACAGTCGAAACGACCCTAGGAGATTCAACAGATCTTGTGATTCTCAGCTTGCTTCAAAAGAATGAGATTATATATTTTTAAATCGGGAAGTTCCATCTGAATTTGGGGTGTTGATCAGGTTTTTAGAAAGCATTTGTTACCAGAGTAGAGTGATATTCATGTATAACAACCTTACATATATCTCAGACATTGCTTCACTACCAGCGAGCCTGTTCAGTACCCAGGTGAAGTTGTCTGGCCCTTTTCACTGAATTTCCTTTCACCACTTTGGAAAATATTTATGCATTTAAATGCTGAGACGAGGGAAATTATTTCTGAATTTCCTTTCATCGTCTTCCTGGACTAGGTGGGGGCAATCATTTCTGAATTTCCTTTCACCACCTGTCTTATAATTTACTTTTTGAACGCGAAGATGGGGGCAATCAATTTGTATCAGGGCTGATATCTGTGTAATATTTTACATCAGAGGTCTGTCAACCTATTTTGATTACTCGGTACCAAGCTTCCCTTGACCCTCACAACACCTTTGTTCTTAGGTAAAAAGGAAAATACATTTTTTAAGGGGCATCCTGTTTGAGCAAGCTTTGATTCTTCCAACACTGTTGAAAAACCTAGGAAAGTTAAGATCGCTTTAAACGTTCCTTCGCTTAGCAGGAGATCAAGTAGTTGTGAAGACCCGCTTTCCTATCAAGATCTGTTTCAAAACCCACGAGGTTTAAAATGAAAAACTTTTATCCCTTTGTAATGACTCGGGAAGATGGTGACTTGCTAAAAGTTAGACCAGAAGATAGACAGGATACAAGGCAGCGATTCATTGACTGGAAACACAAAAGGTCAAAACAGTTCAAGACCGACTCTTATAGATATCTTTGGGGACAGTTATTCTGACTGAATGTTTTTAGATTTAGTGTATTCATTCAAATTACTTTAACTCGAAGATTATCAAGCCAACAATAATCCTGTTATCTAACATTTTAGCCGACACTGCAGTTTGAAAGACGTTACCTTGGTTTACTTTAAACAGTCTTTTATAACCTGTGTATTTCGAAAGCTCACCTTTATCTTTTCTTTTCACTTTCTTTGTGCATTATGAAACTATTTTAGGTATCACCTGTTTTATGCCGCTCTATTTTTGACACCGACCTGCAAATTACTTTTCCTGCTAGTTTCGTCTGCAGCTGGAATCCTGTAATAAAAAACAAATGCGAATCTTATTGGAAATGTGTCGAAAGTTTAGGAACAAAAAACTGAAAATTAAAAGTTAATGTTCAAATGAAAATATACGTATGTACAAAACATGAAATTTATTTATTTACGATTTTTTTTTTTTGTTTGTTATGTCATGTAATGTTTCAGATACTGCCCGTTGACAAGGGCGCTGAGGAATTCTCTGTCAATGTTCTCCAACTGGAAGGAATTCTTCCCCTCTGGGGCAGAGACCCTGAATGGTCCATACCAGAGGTGGTCAAATTTACCATGTTTCGCGGCTTCCTTTTTTCTTGCATTCCATCTTAGTACCAAGTCACCTGGAAGGAATTCCCTATCTTTTGCCTTGAGATCGAACAAAGATTTCATCTCATCCTGGTACTTCTGCATTTTATCATCGACTTCCACTCTATGCTGTTGAACCTCGATCAACTGATTAATTCTCCTAGTTACATGATTGGGTTCTTTGTTTTGATCCTGCCATAACTTCATCACTGGTAATGCTAGGTTTATAGGTAGAAGAACATCTGTGCCATAGACCACGTGAAAAGGCGAAATGCCGATAGACCTTTTAGTGCTGATGCGGTTTGCCCATAATGCATATTTTAAGTGCACATGCCAAGACATTTTATTTTCATCCAGTACTTTCTTGATTATGTTCACCAGGCTCTTGTTAGATGATTCGGCCAATCCGTTCCCCTGAGGGTAATATGCAGTGGAATGGCTGAGAATGATATTATACTTCTGACAGAAGCTGATCATGGCCATAGATTTGAAGGCCTGGGCATTATCGATAACTATTTTTCGGGGACACCTGAATCTTGACAAGATATTGTCCTCTAAGAAATCGATTACCACCGAATCTGTTTCCCTTTTGGTTGGAATGGCTTCCACCCACTTAGTAAAATAATCCGTAGCTGTAAGAATCCATTTATGCTGAGCACTGGAATGGGGATTAATTTCCCCTATGAAGTCTAGACCCCATTGTTGAAATGGAGATTCAGCTTTGACTGGAACGAGTGGCAATGCCGGGAGCTTCTGTTTACTAGCGAATATTTGACAAGGGTTACAGGTACGCACTTTGGAATTGACGTCCGAAAATAGTTTCGTCCAATAGTATCCGGCCCTCAAGATATTGTAGGCTGTGGCTCTCCATGTGTGGTGTCCTCCACAGACTCTTTCATGAAATTCCTCTATAACCCGTGGAGTTTCCGACTCAACCAAACAGACTAGTAGGAACCCGAGTGGATCCTTCCAGTATAGCTGATTTTCGGCGATGCAATATTTTACAGCATGGAGTTTTAAAGTTCTGCATTTGGCTGGTGATAGTCCATTTGGACATTTCAGGTTTAACAAGTAGAACACTATGTCTTTATACCAGCCTGACGATATGAACTTTTCTTCGACCTTGCTTGGATCTGTCTGGTCATCCGGCTTGTGCAGGTGTGCATCTCCGTCTTCCCCTTGGATGCAATTAATATCAAGAGCTCTAAGATTCGACTCAGCCAAGAGTTTGGCCAGACCCTGCCCCTTTATCAATTTAGTCGTCTTGACTTCCAGATCGAATTCTTGTATTTTAGCGAGCCAACGCGCTCGTTTTCCGTCACTATCTGGCTGTACCAATATATCTTTCACAGCACTGGTTGGCACGTATGCGATAATTTTTGAATGCAGTACATAGGTTCTGAATGCTTTTAGCGCTTTCACCATTGCGTACGCCTGTTTTTCTATTATGTCATACTTTAGTTAGGTGTCTCTAAGGCTCTTGCTAAAAAACGCGATCGACCGTTTGAATCCTTCGTCATCTTTTTGCAGGAGCACTGCGGCGATAGTATGTTTGGAAGCAAATGAGAAGATAAGAAAATCTTTCAGGTAATCTGGGCTTGCTAACACAGGTGCCTTGCTGATGACTTTCTTAATATGCGCGAACGATGCTTTAGCCTTGGTTGTCCAATTTACTCTGCTATCTTTCTTCAACATTCCTGTGATCAATTTGACAATCTCAGCAAAATTGGGGATAAACCTTCGTAAAAAATTTATTGTACCTAAGAAAGATTGAATTTCTTTTACGTTTTTGGGAATATTTATAGTTTCTATTGCTTCAATCCTCTTAGGATCAATCCTGATCCCATCTTTAGATACGATATGCCCCAGAAGCTTACCTTCCCGCATAGCGAAATGTGATTTCTTTGGGTTCAAAGACAGACCATACCCGCGGCAATTTTCGAAAGTCTGTTTTAGATGAATCAAATGTTCTTCATCGGTTTTAGAGAAAACCGTCAAATCGTCGAGGTAGATGACTACGAACTTGTCTCTTTCTCCTACGAAAGCAATATCCATAACGTGCTAGAATGTAGCTCCTACATTCATCAAACCAAACGACATTTTGTCATACATGAATGTACCCCATGGTGTGGTGAAAGAAATTTTTTCTCTGTCTTGCTCATTCATGGCGATTTGGTTATACCCAGAGAACCCATCTATCATAGACATTCGATTTTCTCCAACTACCTTTTCCAGGACGTGGTCCATTTTGGGGAGCGGATAATTATCCTTGAGAGAAGACTTATTCAAGTTTCGAAAATCCACACACAGTTTGATTTCTCTGTTCTTTTTCCTGACCGGGACCAAATTTTCCACCCAGTCCGAGTATCTCAGAGGTACAATTATTTTCGCATTTAAAAGCTTCTTAACTTCCTTTTCAATCACGGGCAACAAAATGGGGTTAATTTGCCTAAGATTTTTCCTAAACGGCTTGACCCCGGGCTTCAAGGGTATCTTGTGCTCAATTATGGAAGTGTCATACGTTCTAAGCTCATCATAGGACCAGGCGAAAACATCTTTGTACTGTCTGAGTAGGTCTCTGTACTGGACTTTTACCTTGGGAGGGAGGAACTTGGATATCTTTACTACCCTGGATTCTTTTTCAGTTCCTATATCGCAGTCCTCCACTTCTTCTGGTTGAGGCTGCAAAGTGGATTTCACAGGTATGTCATTTTGATCGAAAAGTCTTTCTAAAGGAATTAAGCCTTTCGGAATTTGGTTGTTTTTAAGGACCAACATACGATGATCCGCTATTTTTTCTCGAAAGGTTTTAGGATCTTCCGCTTCTTGCATAATCCACATCGGGTCATTTTGATTCTCTTGGTCTGGATGAGTTTCGGAAAACTCACCTACTGCTGCAAGAAATTTCTTGATTTGTTCGTCATCTTCGAAAACCTGCCAGTGTCAGATATTGTCTGGTATAGAGGGTTTGTATCTGATTTCAATGTGATATTTTAGTTTGACGGTCGTGGGAGGAGAAAAGGTTGAAGCTGCCTTGGCCAATGCGTCAGCATGTAGATATTCTGCATGAGGGATAAAATGGACCTTTATAGATGAGAAAAAGTTTTCCATCAAATCCCAAGCACAATTTCTGTATGTTCTTAGTCTGGGATGCTTGGTTAGGTACTGTCGATTTATTTGTTTAACTATTAGCTCTGCATCACCATAAACTTCCAGGTTATTTATATTTAGCCTTTTTGCAGCCTCTAATCCTAAAATCAATGCTTCATATTCGCATACATTGTTAGTGTAATCTATATCCCACTGCAGTCGGTAAGAGAAAGGAACAATGAATTTACCTTCGAGAGCCACTAAGAGCACTCCCGCACCTGCCCCTTCAGAACATAAGGCACCATCAAAATACATTTTCCAAACTCCGGTGTTACACAGATCTTCTGTCAAATGACTTGTCTCTTCTTGCTTCATATCGAGTTCCTCTGGACACCCATCCAAACCATCGTCAAAAGACAAAATGCAATTCCCCAGATCTTTGTCTGCAACATAAATGGGAAAGTTATTTGGGTTTTGAGGGTCACTGACTGTATACACTAATCTCATTTCTCTGTACAAACGAGTGAAATGCCCACCGAACATAGGGATTGTGGCATATGTCATGTCCAATGTAGAGAACCCCCCAACTTGGCTCCCCATGATCTAGATAGCAACATGCCATATTTGGGGGGAATATCTGCGATAACCACATCCATCAGGATACTCTTGACTGGGACCTGCGCCAGGGTAACTACCAGGTCTTTTATCATCCCCATACATTTAACCTTTCTCGAATCGAAAGAGTATAGATTTCCATAAGGTCCTATGATTTGGAGACCCAACTTGTCCATTATAATCTTGGGCATAACATTATGGGATGCCCCGGAGTCTAACATACAATTATGCAGCAATTGATCATATACATTCAGAGTGATATAAAAGGGAGCGATGTTGTCTTTGGACCCTTCAAAATGGGGACCAAAGGTGATGTTAGGTCTGTCATCTTCCAGGTTTATAACATCAGACTGACTTTCTAGCTCATAGACACCCATCGCTTTGGCAATTTTCTTCCGATAAGCGAGATTTTTTACTAATTCTACCAAAGGAATCAATATCTTAATTTTGTTTAACTCATTTTCAAAACTGAAAGATGTGTTTACCTTGTTCGTTTCTTTGGTTGAGACTTCCAAATTTTTTCTTTCCGGCTTACTTGTCTGGATCGCTTTATCACTCGTGATCCTAGTTGAAGACGTAACTTTATCTACTGGTTCAGTTTCTTGTGTTTGAGTTTCAACTTTTTTCACCTCAGACTCTTGAGTGCTTGTTACCTTGGTTTTGTTGCTGGGTAACAAGGTCTCTTCAGAAGGAGGTTCATGAGCTTGACCTCTTTGAAGGATTTTCTTAGGTTGATTTGTTGAGGTGGGCTTACTCTTAGATCTTAAGTTGTATTTTGGTTGAAAATCGGCCATTATCATCTCTGTTTCTGGTTGAGATACACAAAGATCAGTGTGATCACCTTCTTCATCCTTATTAGACGGTTGTGGGGTGTTCAAAGATTTTTCATAGTCTTCACGAGTCAGATACGGCTGTGAACATTCATCACCGAAATTCGCAACTTCATCCTCCGAATCTCCGAAATCTTGGAGGTCGTTTGCTCCTATAAAATTTTCGTTCTTTAGTGGAGCTTGTATTTTTTGATCCTCGTTCTTTATTTGTCTCTATTGATTTGGGGGATTTGGGTTTCTCCTGAAGTCCTTTTTAGTAGAAGAATCAACTCTAACCTGGTCCAACTCCATCCTAGAGATTTTGTTGGACAGTTCTTTAATTATTCGGGCCATATCATCTACTCTGTCATCAGTGTATCTATTTGACCCCGAAGGACCCGCTGGTTCCCTATAGCATCTATTTTCGCGGTTGACTGTTTCTATTTTAGCCTTTAATTTACCTGAATCCATCATATTAGATTCTATTTCGACATCATCGTCTTGCATTCTATTTAGGGTGGCTTCTCTTCTTTCTTGCAAAAGTAATGCGAAATCCGGCTCGAAATCTCCCGCAAAGGTTACTTTGGCTGAGGGTTTGGAGGGTTTAACTGCGGCTGGAATCTTATTATACAGTTTGTTGAATCTTAGAATAAATTCCATGACTGTTTCTGAGTTCTTTTTCTTTAGGGACCCAAACTCGGTAAGATAATATAAGTGATCTTTTCGCTCTCCCCATTGTCTGAGGAAAGCATCTTCCAAAGCGTCATATGTCCGGATAGAAGCTGCGGGTAGGTTCCAAAACCAAGTTCAGACCTGTCCTTCAAAGGTATGGACAAGGAGTCTCGAATAGACATCTTCGTGCTCGATACCACAGACGTCTGCGAATTGGTCAAATAAATTTATATGCTCAGTTGCGGTTAGATCTCCCTCCCCAGTGAACTTAGGAAGATTTTTGATGTAATTTTCAGGAAGATCATGAAGGGGGATGGGAAAAACCAGGGGAGCATATCTCGCTGCTACTTTTGCAAATACTCTGGGAGGAGGGACATGCCCTTGACCTCCACCTCCTCCTCTAGGAGCGCATCCACCACCTCCTTCAGCGGTTGCCATTGCTTGGGGTGTAGAAAATGAGTGTGTAACACACTCTTTGGAATCAGGCGAGACCGGGAAGTTCTGTCGAAGAAAAGCTGGTATGTCAACAGTCGACGAACTTTATAGAGGACCTTTTCCCTTGTGTACGGATGGGAAAGTCGAATGAATCTCACTCCTAACTTCAGAGCAGTTTGACGTCAGATCTTTGGTATCAAACAGAGGACTGCGTGAAGTAGAAGGTTCTGAATGACATTTAGTCTTTAAAAGTGGGTTTTTAGTCTTTAAAATTTTTTCGGGATCAGTAACAGGTGTAATCAGCTTACCATCCGAGTTCTGTCTGGTATTCCTTCTACTGAATTCCAGTTTATTTTTTCGTGGAGTCGCCAAGTGAAATATTGAAAAAGCCTTAAAATTGTGTGTACTCTATGTTCACTATCAAGGAGTAGCACTTTCAACGAAATAAATGTCATTCTCCCAGGGAAAATATTTCGTAACTTCGGTCCCCGGCAACGGCGCCAGAAAGATGTTGTTCCTGAGTCTGTACTTAAGGCTTAAAAGTACAGTGTCAAGGCATCCGAAAGTAGGTGAAATATGGGTAAGAGGGTAACGTCAACCTTCGGTAAAGGAAACTAGGGAAGATTTCTACGTTGGCGTTGTCTAGCTTCCAACTGTTCCTGAGTAGTTATATCTTGTTCAATCGCTGCCCATGAACGTTCAAGTTCATCCCGATTATTAGCAGTTTTAAGGATTATGTCAAAAAGGTTTAAAGCAATATGCATTTGGTTCGATAGTCCGGGTTCGATATTAGGCTGTGTTGGTGTAGGGACAGTCATGGATGAACAGTAAGAGTAGGAAAGGATTCAAAGAGATATTAAATGCTGTCTCGATTTGGTCGAATAAAAGAGAATTTTATGGTTTAAAAATAAAATAGGAATGAAAATTTGAAGGCTCTTTCCCGTAACTGTATTATATTTTAATAAAGGTATGAGGTGAGAGAAAAACATTTAGCTACATATAACGCAAGGTTCTTGTCAAAGAGAAAACTCACATATAAACATAAGAGGAAATTAGTAAGGAAATAACTGACATAGCAAAGAATATATATAGAATTCTGAAAGTGCAGATTGGTCTTACACCCGCTGATAGCTGGTGTAGAGGAAAGACAATAAACAGTCACAGAAAACCGAACTCCTTTCGTTATAGTAGTGGTCGTACTAAAGTATAACGAAGCACATCAATTATGAATAATGGAATGAAATGAAACATGAAATATGAAGAAACAAACTTGTAACACAGTCTTGACGGAATCGAGAATCTCCAGATTTTCTTATATTAACTTCTCGAATGCAAAAACTCTATTACAGTCGACACAAAAAAGGTCCAGCCTTGTTAATTTCTTTCTGTGATGTATTTATACAATTTTACAGATCAGTTAGAATCTCAACGGTTACACAATTTGGTTACAATGGAGAGGAGCACAATCGCTCTCTTTCTCCTACTCTATCTTCACTTGGTGCCAGGTGCTCGTCTTCGTGCAGATTCGGTGCAGGCGATACATATTTCCACAAACTGAGATACGAGCTGCGAAGGTTCCGCTTGATAGATGGCCTCAACGAAGTAACATTCTCGGGCTAACTGCTGCAGCTTGTCCCCCATTTGTGCATCGAAGATGTTGAGGGCACTTAGTTGCACACTGGGTTTGATCATGTGCTTATCAACTTTGGCCATGTCCACTGTATCCATCTGAGAGATGTCGACCGAATCTCTCTCATCCTTTTCCTTCAGATCGAGTGAGATCTGTTCCACATTTATTTTCATCAATGCTTCTGCATCGCCTCGGCTGTTAATATCCAATAGCTCGCCATCTATGGAGTTAAAATCTTCTTCTAAAGAGTGGGTTACCTTTTGGACTTGTTCCTTTCCCAGGGAAATGTTATGCTCCCAATATTTCAATAGAATATTTCTTCTGGTTTGTTCAGGGATGGCAAGCCCAGGAGCGCCTGCTGAAACCCTGTTATTTTTGGCGATTACCGCGTCCTGAAAAGAGACCCGAGCCACTTCGGCCTCCCTTTCCCTGGCAGTGAGGTTCTTGGACACCTGATTCACCAACAGACAGTTCTCTCGGATCTCTCCTATCCTGGAAAGCAAATTCTGCTGTGCCGAAAAGATTTTGCTTCGAATCTCGCTTGCTCGGGATTTAAATATGCCGATGTCTATTTCTCTGCTCTCGACGATTTCTGCCCAAGCCTGCAACTGTTCCATCAGATTTCTCTGTTGGCTCACCTGCGCTCTACCATCTCGGACCACCAACTGTGCTTGCTCAAGCTTGGTCTTGAGCATTTCTATTTCATTTTTTTCGGCCACTCTGGCCTGTTCTATCTCCATGCTGGCTTGACCTTTAGCATTCTCTGCGGCTGTGGCCAATCTAGCCTCGAGGGTCCTGATTAGGTGATTTTTCCTTTTTAGTTGGTTATTCAAAAGTCCAATTGAGAATTGATTTGCCGAAGCATATGCCCCCAGCGTTCCCGCGATTTCAGTGACGAGTTGGTCACTTTTCTTATTTTTTCCATCGGTCATGATTTTATATTTTTTCGCAGTGGACTCTCCTTCTTGATAGAACTCTCTTTTCACTACCGCCTTCCTCTTTTTATCAAAAAAGAACTCATTTGGAGGGAGTTCCTCTTCTCTTATGGGCCTCAGTTCTTCATTAAATATCCATCCCTCGCTGACATTTCCCTATGCTAACTGCAAGGGTGTGACCGAGGTGATGGGCTCTCCTATTTGTTTTGCCGATTCTCTTGGAGTACCGACGAGATTCTGCTCCATTGGCGTACCTAGAATCTTTGTTTCAGTCTCCGTCTTCTGTTCCCTTGGTGGGCCTAGAGTTTCTACTTCTGCTTCAAGATTCTTCGTTTGTTCCTCTTCCTGGTGTTTTCCAAGGTTAGAAATTGCGTCCTCAGAATCTTCAGCATCCTTCTGTTTTTTCTCGGAAGCAGTTGAACCTCCCAACACAGCGGGGAGACATCTGCGTCTATTTTCCTGGAATTTTAATACAGGTGGTGTGTCTTCGGGTGCTAATGATTGGATCTGGGCTAGCACTTCTTCATAAGATCTCGTCCCTCGGAAAACGTCGTCCGAGGGTGAATTTTCATGCTCAAATCTCTTGAGCCCACAATGAGCCAAATGGTTGCTCACAACCCTCTGTGGATCATGTTTCTTCACTTTGATGGAGACCAAACTTAGGTCCTCCAAAGCGACAGCCTCGGCTTTGGCATGCCCGAAATCTAATAAAGAATAGGAATTCATCCGAATGGGAAAAGAAGGCCATACCTTCTTTGAGTAACCCTTGAGTTCTTTGCTCACCCCTCCAATTACTGTTTGCCAGACGACCTCCCGACAAGCCAGCTTGTTGGGGATGAACAAGGGCAGCGCATGAGGGGGAACAAAAGCCCCGAAAACTCTGAAATACAAAAACTCTGCCTCCACATACCAATCCGCTATACCACTCAGACCTGTTGCAATGCTGTCCGAGACGCGAGGTGGTGGGTGCCCAAAAATGGCGATATGCAGGGGCACCATCACCCAGTTAAAAATATCATATGTGAACTTTTCTTCTTTATTCTCCCATAGTTTGTCATGATACTCATGCACAGGTTTTTCTTGGGCTGGATTCCAAGCCCAACTCATCAAGGGGAATGGTGTCATGGAACATACCGTGTCCATGATATATGCTGACATGAAAAATGAGGACGGTTTGCCGCTTGCCTTTTGCTCCCGATACTCTGTGACCCTGTTGGCCAAACTGTCTGAGAGCATCTTTGCCCAATTAAATGAGCAACCTTCTGCGACCCGAAACATGAGAGGCACCCACATGATGTAAAAATGTGATGTGTCTTCTCTCCCAAATAGCTGACATGTCATCATGGCCACATATTTATACTGTGGCTCCAAAGAAGCGATAGAATAAACGCCCTGGTCATTTTCTCTAAATTTTGTGGAGCGTGAAACCCAATCTTTGATCAAACCGGGCATGGTTTTGTTGTACTGGGTGCACTCTTTCTCTTTGAATTCCTCCACGAACTTGGCACCATATGTATATTCAGACGTAGAAGGTAGCTTGTACATGGTTTGTAGATGCTCGAGCCTAAAAGTCCCGACAGTAACTCGCTGGTTGTTCATGATCGTCCTGGTAGGTAAGTCTACGTGGTCCAACGCCCACCGGATCATGTCGTAATACAGAAGAAACCGTGGCCTGGTTGCTACTCTGTGCATCCCAGATTGGACGATTATCTTGTACTTGGTGTGTAGATCATCCCTTTTGATGTCGTCGGAGTCATCTGAATAATCTACCAATTCTTCTTGCAGAACATTTGACACAAACGACCAGTCGGGGATCGATTCGACACTTCGCGGTGAAGTATCGACGACATTGTCTGAGCCCTGTCCCGCGACTTTGACATTCACCTTTGCTGCTTTCCGTGGAGCCATGGCCGCAGTTTGTGTTTTCGCTCTCCTTCGATAGAACTGTGTATACATGCAGAAAGTAGTTAACTCAGAAACGATGAGCTCCGCGTGCTATGAAAAATGCATAATGAAATGTAGCTCTTGCATATATTTGAAAAAAATGGTACCTTTCAAAACAAGCCTGTCAATTCAAAATTAAAAATAAACTTATGCCGTAAAAATCCGATCTTACACATAGATTTACCTTATCTTCCCATTAATGTCATAAATTTTGGCAGTTTGACAGTCAGTCGGAGTATGGAGAGCAAACAACTACCTCGAGAAATGTGCAAGCCTCGATGAGTGGGACATATCTTGCTTTATTTTAAAATATCAAAACTTAGCAACGTTAATAACTTTCTCGTTGTTTGCTGCATCGTGGATTTCCTTTTAACATTTTGAGTCTTCAACACGCGAGACTGCGAGGACCGATTTGGCTTAATTAACAATAATCGCGATTTGGAACATCATTAATTTCATAATCACTTTATTCGCCATATCGCGACTCGGAACTTCGAAGACAAGTTTATAAGAGATTTGTATGCCAAGTCGCGAAACTGCGAGATGGCGATAATTAAGACTCAATTAAGGGAAGGAGAATTTTAGATTAGGCAATTAATTAATCATGCTATAATGTCGTCGCAACTTCGTGAGTCGGGGTTTTAGATGCCGTAACTTTCTAAAATATAGTGCCGAGTGGCGAAACGCTGAGAACAGATTTTAACCATGGTTAGCCTTTTTGCCTATAATCCTTGACCAGGGTTAGCCCGAAAGAACCTCGTGTTCTCGGCTCTCGGAGCTGTAAAAATAAAAATTCAAACTTGGCGAACGCCGAGGTGCGAAAACCCGACGACGTCTAATCACTGAGTTAAAAGACTTTACCTTGGTTCTTGTCTTGAGTGAAAATTTAAAATGACTTCACCGTTTCATGACTCGGGACGTGTGAATTCACGGATTAAAGTATCTGACCTGCGAGATACCGAAGTAATACAAAGAGAGCGAAATTCTTACGAAAGTAGATTTGTTTCGAGAGTGGAAAAGCATCGCTGCTTATGTAATAAGGTTGCAGAGTTTTCAAAGTCTCGGGGGAAACGATCAAAGGACCATCTTTAGATTTCAAGTATCAAAAATTTAAAATTGTGAAGGGTAAAAATAAAACAAGGGCGGCTCCAACAGGGACCACTTTGGAGTTCATCCATTTGTTCACCTTATCAATCATGATAAGAAAATAATGAGAGCAAGGGTCCTCCAACCATTCTTCTAAGATAACTCAATCTGCAAAGTGTCTTCCCGTGAGGGCTTTCACCATATGGGGACCACTTTGGAGTTCATCCATTTGTGCACCTTATCAATCATGATAAGACAATAATGAGTCATCTATACATTTTTCCAACAATGCATCATATACCAATG
>ML809460.1:197958-208921 GCA_009831015.1 Picea engelmannii | reverse complement strand
CAAACTATTTCTAGATCTTCTTCTTCACTTGTAGAGAAAAAATCATCATCATCATTGAAATCAAGGGTTTTTGAGGGTTCTTTACCTTCATTTGAAATATCTTCACGATCTTCCTTTTTGCCAACATCAACACATAATTCTTTTCCTTCATTTGAAATGTCTTCAAGATCTTCCTTTGTGCCATCATCACTTGATTCTTTATCTTCACTTGAAATGTTTTCAAAATCACATTTATAAATAATGCATTCAAGAATTTTTGGAGATTCTTTACCTTTACTGATCTTGATGGAGTGATCTTCAATTTTTTCTTTCTCCTTCTTTCTTTGATATGTTTCTTCTAGCTTTAGCCATAGATCCTTGGCGGAGGTGCATTGTCCCATGCTATATTTGATAGGGCTTGAGAGTCCACTAAGAATGGTCTTGAGAGCCAATGCATCATTCTTCTTTCCTTCCCTTTGAGCTGCAAACTTTGACTTGTTCTTCAATGAAACTAATCCACCAATGGATGCCTTCCAAATTGTTGCTCCAATTGTCTTTAAATGTAATCTCATCTCTATTCTCCAAGTAGAATAGTTTTCCACATCAAGGATTGGAACTTCATCATACATTTGTGTGTCTATGGATCTCCTTCAAGCTTGTTAAGGCTTGTAGTGAAGGCCTTCTANAACATTCAACATTTTCTCATTACTCATTGCTGTCATTTATAATCAGTTAGATGTGAATACATATCAGCAACATATATCAACAACATATCATCAACAAATCATCTCCACAAGGAACACAAAGAACACAAGATGTCCACCATGGTTGATTCTTTGTCTGTATCAGCAAGCAATTTCAGAGTCCCCTTACCACCTAAACTCAAGTATGATGTAGAAGTCAAATACAAGCCTTCTATACCAGATGATGTCAAATATTGAAAGGTATTTGAAGATGATCTTGAACTTAAAAAATTCCTCGATACTGTTGAGGAGTTTTCTGCATTACACATTGATCAGGACCATGATTTTGGGATTAATCCTCATGCTGATGTTTTCCTTAATAAAATTGCTAATCATCATATTGTGCGGCTACCTAGAAACCACATTCCAAAAGGACTAGTTCCTTTGGAAAGATTATTTGACAGAAATGATGTGGCAGTAAAGGGGAAAGTGTCCAATGATGATGATGATATAACCGAGTGCAATTTGGGCACAGAAAAGGATCCAAAATATGTCAAGTTGTCAAGCAGCCTATCAAGAGAGCAGAGGGAAGAATATACTGAGTTGTTAAAGGAATTTTCTGATGTATTCTCTTGGACTTATCAAGATCTCATAACTTATGACACTAGCATTACAGAGCACAAGATCCCATTAAAGGAAGAGACCAAACCCTTCAGGAAAAAGTTGAGGCAAATAAATCCTATGTTGCTGCCTATTATGGAGAAAGAGGTGAAAAAAATTTTAGATGCTAAAATTATTATTCCTTTGAGGTATTATGAATGGGTGGCCAACTTGGTCCCAGTGAGAAAAAAGAATGGAGAAATAAGACTTTGTGTCGATTTCCGGAATCTGAACATAAGTTCTAAAAAAGATAATTTCCCTTTGCCCAAGATGGAGCACATATTACAGAGGCTGATAGGTGCGGCTAGGATGTCCATGATTGATGGTTTTTCTAGCTACAATCAGATCTCTATTTTTCCAGAGGATAGAGAGAAGACAACCTTTACCACTCCTTGGGGTACATTCATGTACGCTAAGATGCCCTTTGGTTTGATGAACATAAGGGAGACCTTTCAGAGAGCTATGGACATAACATGTATTGGAGAGAAGGACAATTTTGTTGTTATCTATTTAGATGACATAACAATGTTCTCTCAATCTGATAAAGAGCACTACGATCATTTAAAAAAGGTTTTCTTGAAATGCAGAAAATTTGGTCTCTCTTTGAATCCAAAAAAACCATTGTTTGCCATGAAGGAGGGAAAATTATTGGGGCATATTGTGTCAGATGAAGGGGTAATAATTGATTCCAGCAGGGTTGAAGCTATCCAAACCTTGTCACTTCCTAGATCCAAAAAGGAGGTTCAATCTTTTTTGGGAAAAATTAATTTTTTGAGAAGGTTTGTGTCAAATTTTGTTGAGTTGGTCAAGTATATCAAAACCATGTTGAGAAAAGGTAATGAAATCAAATGGACTGTTGAGTCCCGCAATTCTTTAGATTAGATAAAGAAATCCCTGACTAAAGCCCTGATCCTTATCAACCCAAACTACTCCAAGTATTTTCTTATTTTTTCTTTCGCTTCATTTGATACAGTAGTAACTGTTTTATTGCAGAAGAATGTTGAAGGCTTAGAGCAACCCATTTCTTTTTTCAGCAGGGCATTGAGAGATGCTGAATTAAAATATGACATCATGGATAAGAAGTCCTATGCATTGGTTAAAGAACTCAAGTCTTTTAGATTTTATGTGCTACATTCAAAAGTCATTGCTTATGTCCCATTAGCTTCTGTAAAGGAAATTCTTATTCAGCCTGATATAGACAGAAAAAGGATCAAGTGGATTGCTAAAATCCTTGAATTTGATCTTGAGATTAAGCCTACCAAATTGGTTAAAGGCCAGGGTTTAGCCAAGCTGGTGGTTGAATCAAATTTCTCAGCCTTGGGGGTAAATTTCATCAACACATGATCAGATAATCAACAGGCTGAATTGACTGACAAAGGTTCTCAAGTCACCCCTACATTGGCAGATTGCAGCTGGTACAAGGACATTATATTTTTCCTACAGAAATTACAGCCTCCAGATGGTATGGAAAAGAACTAGGTGAGAGCCTTAAAACTCAAATCAATCAAATATTTCCTTATTGATCAAGTATTGTAATGGAAAGACCCATTGGGAGTTCTTTTGAGATGCCTAGACCCATAAGAAGCCCAAAAGATTATTTCTGTTTTTCATGATAGTTTATGTGGGGGGCATCATTTTTGGAGAACCACGACATACAAGATTCTCAGGGCTGGGTACTTCTGGCCTAGTCTATTCACCGATGTTTGTGCCAAGATCAGAGCATGTGTTAAGTGCCATAAATTCTCTGGAAAGAAGCAACTCAAGTATTTGCCATTAAAACCTTGGTAGCTTCGGGACCCTTTCAACAGTGGGCCTAGATTTTATTGGGGAAATTCATCCCGCTTCTAGTGGTCAACATAGATGGATCTTGACTGCTAAAGATTAATTTACTAAGTGGATAGAAGCTATCCCTACACAGAATGCTTCCCACAAAGTGATCATTGGTTTCCTTGAGGACATTATGGCAAGGTTTGGGTGTCCAAATAGAATTTTCATTGATAATGTTGCATCTTTCAAGGCTGAACCATTGATTCAGTTCTGCGAACAGTTTGGAATCACATTGGTTCACTCTACCCATTACTACCCCCAAGGGAATGGGCTTGTAGAGTCCTCTAACAAAATCCTTATAAATATCATTAAGAAGCTGTTAAAGGACAACAAAAAATCATGGGACTCAAAACTTAAGTTTGCTTTGTGGGCTGACAGAGTGACAATAAAAAGGTCCTTGGGCCTTTCTCATTTCCAGCAGGTGTATGGAGTTGAGGCAATTTTTCCTTCTCAGCTTGCCTTGTCTGTGGCAAAATTATTCCAAGATTACCAAGGGGATCCAGATCATATGATCAGAAGGATTCAACAACTGGTTGAAGTGTAGCAGACTCGGGAGCAACTTATAGATAAAGCACATGATCATCAACAAAAGATCAATCAGGATTTCGATAGGAAAGTGAATAAAGAGGATTTTCAACTAGGCAATCTGGTGCTCAAGTGGGATGCACCAAAGCAACATAAAGGCAAGCATGTTAAATTTGAATCTCTATGGATTGGTCCCTTCAAAATTTCTGAGGTATTCTCTAATAACCATTTCAAGTTCCAGAATATAGAGGATGAAGAAGTTTTTGGTGGTTGTTGGTCACTATAATTGCTTATTTAATCTAAACAATCAAGTGCTACATAAATTGTCAACCTAGGGAAGTCTATTTATTTCAAAGGTAACCACGCACTATATATGCTCAATCTCAAAAGCAACCTAAAGTTGTAGTAAAAATATATTAATCACACTTGCCTTGAACAAACTGAAGTTCTAACTTGAATTACAGGAAAGCAACCTACCTATTGCAGAGCTCAAAGTTTAAAGAAATGATTAATTGAAGAATCTTGTATTACATTAAAATAACAATAAGATACTGCAATAGGAAAGACCAACTATTCTGTAACCAGAGAACATGACCCTATTCCCAAAGAAGGAATCTTCAACACCTGTTTCCGACCATCACACTTCATGAATTCATTGCTTAACTGAAATAATTGGCATACACACTGAAGGCTGTCTATTTATTAAAAGAGAACAGGACCCTATTTCCCAAGCAGGAAACTTCAACACCTATTTCTGATTAGCACACTTTCATAAACTCATTAATGCACTAAAGGCTAACTATCTCTAACATAAAATAGGACCATATTTCCTAAGCAGGAAACTTCAGCACCTATTTCTGATTAGCCCACTTTCATGAACTCATTAATGCACTGAAGGCTAACTATCTCTAATAGAGAACATGACCCTATTTCCTAAGCAGGAAACTTCAACACCTATTTCTGATTAGCACACTTTCATGAACTCATTAATGCACTGAAGGCTAACTATCTCTAACAGAGAACAAGACCCTATTTCCTAAGCAGGAAACTTCAGCACCTGTTTCTGATTAGCACACTTTCATAAATTCATAAAACAGGATTGCTAACTAAAATGATTAATAGTTACCCAAGCATGAATCACATGAAAACAATGTAACATTCAGTAAAACAGAGTTTCAACAAGACAGAGTTCAGTAAAGTAGTGTTTCAGCAAACAAAATTCAATAAAGTAGTGTTTCAGCAAAACAAAATTTAATCAAGGCATAAACATAAATCACACTAACACACTACAAAGCTAACAGGTGAATCTTGTGAAGAAGGTGGGCCCTCCCTTCTCACAAGATTCCCCTGGAATGAAAGGAACTAAAGAGAAATGCTCAGAACAATATTTTATTCATCTGTCAACTGTGTTACATTACAATCTAAAGTAAAACACGTCCCTCTCTGTAAATCCTTTTCTTGTAAAAATAGAAAAACCCCTCTCGAATGGTGATTTCCTCTTATTTGAAGAGGAGGATCCCTTCGATACAATCAACTAATTACAGGTGTACATCTGAGTCCTATTCTTAGTCAGATCAACTTTCTAAACAGGAATAGGATAACCTAGTCTCCCGCAATAGAATGCTATTACAAGTGCTGAGTGAGGTGTTGTTGTTGCGGCTGGAGTAACAGATTCTTTATTTGTCTCTTGTTACTGCTGTTGTATGTTGTTTCAGCATCGTAAATCATGGGCTGTGTCAGCCACTGGATTTGCGTTTTGACTGTTTTAGCACCTCTCAGGCAACAACGATGGTTGATGCTAGCTCAAGGTGCAGCTGTTGTAGTCAATCTGTGTGAGTTGCTATTTCAGCATTGTTGACCACGGATTGTGTAACTGCTTCTATGTTTCAGCATCGTTGATCACGGACTGTGTAACGACTTTTGTGTTTCATCATTGTTGATCACAAACTGCGTAATAGCTTCTTCTGTGTTTCAGCATCGTTGACCATAGACTATGTAACAACTTCTTCTGTATGAGTTGTTGTTTCAGCCACAGGGTTTGTGTGCTTTAACTGTTTCAGCAACAGGCCTCAATGCTAATCTACAGTTCAAACTGTTTCAACACTAATACATTTCTGACCAATGGTTAAGTACGAGAGTAATGTAAAATTATATGCAAAACAGATTAAACATATAGTAAAGAGAAGAGACATTGTATACCTTTGGAAATATAGGGTAAAATGATAATATGAGTTTAAATTTGAGTGAAACAAGAGTGTAATGGTGGCAAAAAGTGTGGGCAAAAAGGTACATTGTGTGGTCCTAACATCCCCCCCAACTTAAAATGTTGCATGTCCTCAGGTAACTTCACTCTGAATCAGAATCTGAATACCGACTCTGAGCGTGCAAGTTACTCAAGTAGTAGTTGTGGGAGGTGCTGTCTGTTGGAGCTTTGAACCCTTGAACGCGTTGTAACCTTTGTCAGGCTGTTGTTTTTGTATTCTTAGGAAACTTATAATGGATTTGATATCTCTCTGCTGGCAACTAGAGGATAGGAAAATAAAACCGATACCCTATCCATCTTTCAACACATTGTTGAACACACTTGATGTAGTTAGGTACCCTGGAGATTTCCATCTCAAGATTAGTGGGGCTAAAAGGATTGTGTTCTTGTCTTTTATCAGTAGATTGCTATCAACACAAGTTATTTTCCTATAGGGAAACAATATTTGTGGATCTGATGAAGTGTTGACAATCCTGAAGCACTGTTGTCTGTAGTTGCTGAATGTGTTCAGTCATCCCTGGTTTCTTTAAAAATTGATAATACTCTGTAACAAAGGTGGCAGCATTTTGTGGTTCTGGCCTTATCCAGAGAAGGTGATTATGCTCATTGTGTTTGGAAGCTAGGAATTCATCCTGCCATATAATATGATTGTTGAGGAAGGAGGTGAGTGCCCTAATCTGGATGTCACCGACAAGAGGGTTAAGGTTAAGCTGTCGGTTTTCAGGAATGGCCTCATTATGAAAATATGCCTCACAGAGGAGGTGCTGATCCATAGCAGAGTCTTCTGCAAATGTTTTGACAAAATATGATGGATGTAACACTGCATGGGGTCTGCTTTCTGTGATTGATTTGATTTGAAACCATGTAAGTCATTCCATGAGGAACAAGGAGTAATTGCAGGATGGTTTCCTTACAGCCAATAGCTTTTGTGCCAAGTCAAATATCAGGAGCACTCTGCCTTTTAGCTCTTTGTTCTGTTTCTTAAGGGCACGAGCTTCCTGGCATGTTTGTTCCAAAGATTCCCAATTTGAATAGGTATGATTTATCCAGATTTGTTTGTGTTCCTCCAGGCTTTTGGCCTGTGTAACATCAGACTCTTTTTTCCATTTTTCTATTATTGCCTGCTCATCCCATGGCTGAGTTTGTGTTTCAGCGTTGCAAGTAATAGGCTAAAGTAGGGTCTGAGTTTGTGTCTCAGCATAGCAAGTGGTAGGCTGAGGTAGGGTCTGAGTGGCTTGTTCCACAAAGGTTTGGATATTGATCTGGCTGGGAGGGGCAGATTCATCCATAAACAATGTTTGTACAGCTTTATTAACAAAAATAGGGGTTTCAGAACTGACATTTGTTGTAGGCCAGGGCTCAGTCTTAATTTTGGAAGGTCCTGTTGGTTCTTGTGTAACAGAAGGGTGTTCTTCTTTGACTGCAAAAGTCGAAGGTGCAGGGGAAGCTCCAGGCATTGGAATTTGAGTTACTTTGTAGCATTCTTGATGGTAGATGTCCCCACATTGGCTGGACATATATTCTCGACACGGATCCTCTGTAGTTTCCTATGACATGGTTGCTATGCGAGCTAGGGTGTGCAAGTTAAGTTCCTTTTCATAGGCTTCCTTTGCCATGGCTAGCTCTTGCTTGTAGGCTTCTAGTTTAGACTTTAGGAACTCATTTTCTTGTAAAACAGAGGCCATTGCTGGTTCTGGTTGAGGAGTGTATGGTTCTTGTGTAGCAGTCACAACCACACTAACTGGTTCTTGTGGAGAAGCTATAGGATCGACAACTGCTTCTTGTGTTTCATCTTGTTGATGTAAGGAAAGTAGTGTTGCGGCACCCTGGACCTCTGATTCCTGTATCTCAGTGTCAATATTAGTAGTTGGTTCTTGTGTTTCAGCTGTAGCTGGTTCTTGTGTGGCAGCTATGGCTGGTTCTTGTGTTTCAGCCACTGAATGAGTAGCTGGTTCTTGTGTTTTAGCTACTAAATGGGTAGCTGGTTCTTGTGTTTCATCTACAAAATGGGTAGCTGGTTCTTGTGTTTCAACTACGAATTGGGTAGCTGGTTCTTGTGGTTCAGCTACTTGATGAGTAGTTGGTTCTTGTGTTTCATCTACTTGATATGAAACGGATGATGTCGCAACAACCTGGGCATCTGGTTCTTGTGTTTCAGTGCCCGTGGGTGGAATAGGCAAAGACTTCGGCATTTGGGAGGTTAGAGGTGTACAGGGTATTAGTCGGATGGGTTGGGGGTCTATGGTGGTGGTAGTAGTGGCTGCCCTTGTTGAGACTCTTGTTCGGTTTCTTTGTAAAAAGGGCGGAAAGAAAGGAATTTTCTTTCGTTATCGTGGGGGTTTTTCCTCAATGATGGGACAGGGAGAATTGTCTAGCTCAGAATCATCGCTAAGAATATGAAGGGTAGGAGTGGATGATTCTGGTAAGGTGTGGGGCGGGCTTGGTATGGTAGGGGGGTTAATTGGACTGATTGGTTATGTAGGCGGACTGTTAGGTATTTCTGGAAAGTCTGGAGGGGTTTGTGGTTGTTGTTCCTGAAGATTTTCAGGAATTTCAGCGGCTTCTTGGGGATCTATAGGTGGGTTGGTTAGTGGAAGGTTTTGTTGGGAAAAAACCTTTTGGATAAGCAGTTAAATGAGATGGTGATGGGTGAGTGAAAGGGCGGGATCTTTAGCCTTTTTACAGTAGTGCGACATACTTTTAAGACAACCGAGCAAATAATAAGGAATGTTCACCAATCTATTATGCCGTAAATGAGACAACAGGACAAAATCGTGCTGGTAGACTACCTGGTATCTGCCTTCGTAGGTAAGGTAGTGTTTGACGAATTTTGCAACTTCTGGCCATGGAGGTGGGAGCGAGATGAGTCGGACACCCCAGCCTTTAGGTTCAATTTGTTCCCCTGGCGAGAGGAAATCCTGCTGGGCATTCAGGATGACATGTTTGCGACTAAACCAGCAAAGGCCATTGGTGGGGAGACCCGAAACCTGTGCTATATCCTCTTCTGTAACTAAAATCCAAACCCCTTGAACAATTGAATGGTCTTCCTGGAGATTTTGAGCAAATTGGAGAACTTGTTGTTGATCATACCCCTGGAGTCTCTGAAAATAACCGAGCCATCCTGCCTGCAGAAAAATTTGATATGCTTCTGGATACAGTTCTAACAGGGCTGTCGTGGCAGGTTTGTATTGTATAATAGAGCCTCCCATAGCTAACAACTCGGTAAAATACATCGTCAAAGAGTCGAGTAACAGCTTCTGTGCAGAGTAAGTTTTTCGAGTGAAGGCATGCGAATGGTGGTGAAACGAACGAAATGATGGTAAATAGGAATGGCGGTGGTGAATTCGTGTGAAATGATGGTATAAAAGTTTGATATTTCCTCCCCCCCATTCAAGTGTGGCTAATAATGATTTTACGCGGGTGGTAATAATGATTTGGAATCTTCTCATTAACTATAGCTTAACTGTAATACATAGAATTTACATACCTCGTCTTTACCTTTTGATTCGTGCTTAAACAAAATATAATGCCTATCCGTAATAGTTCTGCAGTGGTCGTGGCAAAGACTTTTGATTTGTTAGATGAATTGTATCAAGGATTTGTTGACTGGAAGGACAAAATGTAGTATGAGAGCGCAAAAGATTATTGACAGAAAATGCCGAAAGGTTGCTGACAGTGGTGTTTCAGCAATGGGGAAAATGGTGAAAGGTTGCTGACAGTGGTGTTTTAGCAATGAAGAAAGAGCAAAGAGTTGCTGGCAGTGGTGTTTCAGCAATGGGAAAATGGTGAAAGGTTGCTGACAGTGGTGTTTCAGGAATGAAGAAAGAGCAAAGAGTTGCTGACAGTGGTGTTTCAGCAATGGGAATGCTTGCCTCTTCTTGAAGTAGGATCATCCTTCCTTAGTGGGCCTGTGATTTGATCGGCGATCTGCAAAAATCGATTGTAACATGGTATTTCTTGACAGAGATTATTAGTAAATGAAATCTAATCTAATACTAAAGAAATTAACTAACAAAAAAAAAAAAAATTAATTGCAATGAGGGGTAGGAGCCCCCTCTAAAAAGAGGTAATGAGAATCTTCCATGCATGTGGCCTTGAAATATTCTGTGAAAATAGGGCGCTGGTACAGACGGAGCCGATGGCCATTTACAAGTAACGGTGTTTTAGAGTCATCGATTGTGAGGAGCCTTACTATTCCATTGGGGAAAACAGTATCTACTTTGTAGGGTCTAAGCCATCTTGTACGTAGTTTCCCTTGAAATTCTTTAAACCGAGAGTCATACAGTAGGGCCCAATTACCTTTTTGGAACTGCTTATTCTTGATAGTTTTTTCATGCCATTTTGATCTTTGTTGTTGAATCATAGTTTTTTGATGAATGACATCTAGTCTTTTCTCATCCAATTCATTAAGCTGCTGCAACCTGGTTGTCTGTGCATCGGTCAGATCAAGGTTGACAGCTAAAGAAGTCCTTAAGGTTTTGATTTCAAATTCCATAGGAAAGACAACACTCTTTCCATAGACTAATTCATAGGGAGAGAATCCTGTAGTATTTCTCCAGGTAGTTCTGTAGGCCCATAATGCTTCAGGGAGCCTGTAGGACCAATCCTTTCTGTTCTCCTTCACTGTTTTTGTGAGAATGACTTCTATTACTTTGTTTGTGATTTCCACCTGTCCATTGGCTTGGGGGTGGTATGTTGTAGTCATTCTATGATGAATATGATATTTTTGAAGGGTGGCTTTAAAACCATGAGAAGTGAAAGGAGGTCCTCCATTTGTAACTAATTCTCTTGGCACTCCAAATCTGATGAAGATGTCTTCATATAAGAAATCTATAACTTCTTCTTCAGTCTCTTTGTGGAGTTCTTTAGCTTCCACCCATTTAGTCATATAGTCTGTGCAGACCACTATGTAAACTTTTTGATTGGATGGGGGGTTAATGGGTCCTACAAAGTCTAAGGCCCATCTTTCAAATGGTTCAAGTACTATATGGGGGTTTAATGGAATTTCATCTCTATGATTAGGTTG
>ML809460.1:149062-196198 GCA_009831015.1 Picea engelmannii | reverse complement strand
TGTTTCAGCATCTGTCAGGTTAGGGTTTATGTTCAGTGTTTTTCCAGGTTCAATTTCTACTGGTATGCTTTTAGAAGAGATGGTGGCAGATGTTTGAGGTGGGTTTTCAGAGTTAAGGTTTTCTTGATTATCTGACTCCAACAATGCAGCTAACTGGTTGTGATTTTCTAGAGTCACGGAGGAGGGTTCACAAATAAAATTATTAATTACTTCATCCTCGGTGTTGTCTTTAAGGCTTAGAGCTTGTCTGATAGTCAATATGGGTTGAGTAAGTTGATCATCGAAGTCTACCCATACAGAATTATCATTATTAATCAGGGGTGTAGCGTGAGGGTAGAGGGTAAGCTGTTTGGTTTCGTAACCGTTGGAAATTGATATTGAACCTGATCTACAGCTAATAAAAGCATCTGCTGTGGCTAGCCAAGGCCTGCCCAAAATTAGAGGGTGCCCCCCCAACTTTGTTTTAGGTTGTAGTACCACAAAGTTAGCTGGATAATTCCAGGATTCCATTGAGATAATTAGGTCTTCAATGACTCCCTCTGGTTTAATTTTGGATCGATCAACTAATTCTAGGATAGTTGTGGTGTCTCTGACTTCATTTTGCAGTTGTAGCAGTTGTAAGGTTTCCAGAGTCATGATATTTATAGCGGCACCTAAGTCTACCAGGACTCGAGGGATTATCGTTTTTCCAACTTGTACTGAGATGGTAGGGTGGCCAGGATCACCATATTTAACTGGGGGGGTTTTACCTGACATTAGTGCAGAAAAGTCTCCCATAACATGGACTGTGAGGGGATCCTTAATTTTCCTACCAGGCTTCTTAACACAAATGTCTCGCATCGTCCCGGCATAGATTGGTACGTCTCAGAGTGCTTGTAGTAGAAGAATTTTTACATAAAGATTTTGTAATTCCCCTAGAAGATTGAAAGCTGGTGGCTCAGGCGTTTTAGTCAAAGCTAAACGCTCAGGAAATGGTGGTTTTGCTGTTTCAGCAACATTGTTAGAGGATGATTGTACCTCTTCAGGTACATCATGCTCTTTTGTTTCCTCTTTATCAGAAGAGGTAACATCGACTATGGTAGGTTATACTATTCTCCCAGATCGTAAATGAATATTGTTGCATTGCGCAGGGAGAAGAGAAAGTGTAGGCTAGTTATGAATATCAATGCACTGCACAGCTTTATTATTGGGGTTGGGGTTAGGTTGTACATGTAGCTGGGGTCTCATTATTTGATTGTTTGGTGGAGTACCTGATGGTAAGGAGAGTGGTTGTAGAAATTGTGATTGAGGTAATTGATTTGGGAAGGGGAGTTGTTGTCCTCTCCAATTTGGATTCCATTGGTTCTGATACGGTTGTTGTTGTTGTGGAGGCCAAGGAGTCCACATTGATGGATCAACAAAGGGTGGGTTAGTTTGTTGCATGGGTGGGTAATTCATTTGATTAGGATATTGCATTTGATTATAGGGAGGGTAACTCATTTGATTGAAAGAAGGATAATTATTCCAATGATTAGAAGATGTAAATGACATGTTAGAATTCATACCTTGTCCTCACGGTTGCCATTTCCTTCTCTGTGTCAATAGATAGACAACTTCAGCTTCTTCGTCCATTGGTTGTAATGTTGCCTTGATCCCTGGTAAAGATGGGCATTGTTGAGTCTCATGATCTTTATCACAGATGGTGCATATTGGATTTTTGTCCAATGGACATTCCCTTCGTGGGTGCTTGTCTTTGCATTTAGAACAAAAGATGGACAGGGCTGCTTCTGCTTCCGCTTGCTTTTTTTGAATCTGCAGGGTATCAATTTGTGAGGCAAAAGAGCTTAACATTTCAGTTTTGAAACCTTCAAGTAAATTACCTATCTCGGCTCTTGTTGCTCCCCCACTGACTGATTTTTGGACTCTTGAAAATGTGGTGTCCCTGCTGTTTGATCTATTTCTTGAAGCTCCTCTTGAGCATCTTTTGCATAAATTAACAATTTCATCGTATGATTCCTTAGATATGTCCCCTTTTCTAAGCATATTCAGCATATCTAGACAATCATCCCTTACTCCTTTTAATAATATAGTTTTAAGAATGTATTTACTTACATTGGGGTGACTGGATCTTTGTAGATTGTACTGTAGCCTTTCTACAAAGTCCTCTAGATTTTCATCCTCCTTTTTCATCATCTTAAATAGTTCCTCCCTCTTTTCTCTTGTTCGGCAATAGTCCTGGTATTTGTTCAGGAATTTTTGTTTCATTTGGTCCCATGTTGTGATTACATGGCCTCCAAGGCTCGTGAACCATCTTAGTGCATTTCCTTTTAATGTTGCTGGAAATAGCTTTAATTTTTGAGCATTGGAAACGTAATCATAACTTCTGCATAATATATCAAACTCAAAAATGAATTCATCAGGATCTTCTGAAGACAAACCATGAAAAATAGGTAGTGTCGAGAGTGGAATGTTCTTCATGGGGGCTACCCCTCTAGGCAGATCACCAATAGGAAATCCTAATGTGGAGAAAGAGTTTTCGTCATTTACCTCTCCTTCAGGACCTACCTGTTCTTCATGATGCAATTCTTCATTGTACTCATCCATGTTTTCTTCTGTCTGCTCCCCTGATGCACTTGCTCTGTCCTAAATGTTTCTGTTTATTTCAAAGGTAACCATGCACTATATATGCTCAATCTCAAAAGCAACCTAAAGTTGTAGTAAAAATATATTAATCACACTTGCCTTGAACAAACTGAAGTTCTAACTTGAATTACAGGAAAGCAACCTACCTATTGCAGAGCTCAAAGTTTAAAGAAATGATTAATTGAAGAATCCTGGATTACATTAAAATAAAAACAAGATACTGCAACAGGAAAGACCAACTATTCTGTAACCAGAGAACAAGACCCTATTCCCAAAGCAGGAATCTTCAGCACCTGTTTCCGACCATCACACTTCATGAACTCATTTCTTAACTGAAATAATTGGCATACACACTGAAGGCTGTCTATTTATTAACATAGAACATCACCCTATTTCCCAAGAAGGAAACTTCAACACTTGTTTCTGATTAACACACTTTCATGAACTCATTAATGCACTGAAGGCTAACTATCTCTAACAGAAAACAGGACCCTATTTCCTAAGCAGGAAACTTCAGCACCTGTTTCTGATTAGCACACTTTCATGAACTCATTAATGCACTAAAGGCTAACTATCTCTAACAAAGAACAAGACCCTATTTCTTAAGAAGGAAACTTCAACACCTGTTTCTGATTAGCACACTTTCATGAACTCATTAATGCACTGAAGGCTAACTATCTCTAACAGAGAACAAGACCCTATTTCCTAAGCAGGAAACTTCAACACCTATTTCTAATTAGCACACTTTCATAAATTCATCAAACAAGATTGTTAACTAAAATGATTAACAGTTACCCAAGCATGAATCACATGAAAACAATGTAACATTCAGTAAAAAAGAGTTTCAGCAAGATAAAGTTCAGTAAAGTAGTGTTTCAACAAACAGAATTCAATAAAGTAGTGTTTCAGCAAAACAGAATTTAATCAAGGCATAAACAGAAATCACACTAACACACTACAAAGCTAACGGGTGAATCTTGTGAAGAAGGTGGGCTCTCCCTTCTCACAAGATTCCCCTGGAATGAAAGTAACTAAAGAGAAATGCTCAGAACAATCTTTTATTCATCTGTCAACTATGTTACATTACAATCTGAAGTAAAAACACGTCCCTCTCTATAAATCCTTTTCTTGTAAAAATAGAAAAACCCCTCTCGAATGGTGATTTCCTCTTATTTGAAGAGGAGGATCCCTTCGATACAATCAACTAATTCCAGGTGTAGATCTGAGTCCTATTCTTAGTCAGATCGACTTTCTAAACAGGAATAGGATATCCTAGTCTCCCGCAACAGAATGTTATTACAAGTGCTGAGTGAGGTGTTGCTGTTGCGGCTGGAGTAACAACTTCTTTATTTGTCTCTTGTTACTGTTGTTGTATGTTGTTTCAGCATCGAAAATCGCTAGCTCAAGGTGTGGCTGTTGTAGTCAATCTGTGTGAGTTGCTATTTCAGTGTTGTTGACCACGGACTGTGTAACTGCTTCTGTGTTTCAGCATCGTTGATCACGGACTGTGTAATGGATTCTGTGTTTCAACATCGTTGATCACGGACTGTGTAACATCTTCTTCCGTGTTTCAGCATCGTTGACCACGGACTGTGTAATAGCTTCTTCTGTATGAGTTGTTGTTTCAGCCACAGGGTTTGCGTGCTTTAACTGTTTCAGCAACAGGCCTCAATGCTAATCTGCAGCTCGAACTGTTTCAACACTTATACATTTCTGATCAATGGTTAAGTACGAGAGTAATGTAAAATTATATGCAAAACAAATTAAACATATAGTAAAGAGAAGAGACGTTGTATACCTTTGGAAAGATAGGGTAAAATGATAATATGAGTTTAAATTTGAGTGAAACAAGAGTGTAATGGTGGTAAAAAGTGTGGGAAAAAAGGTACATTGTGTGGTCCTAACATCCCCCCCAACTTAAAATGTTGCATGTCCTCAGGGAACTTCACTCTGAATCAAAATTTGAATACTGACTCTGAGCGTGCAAGTTACTCAAGCATTAGCTGTGGGAGGTGCTGTCTGTTGGAGCTCTGAACCCTTGAACGCGTTGTAACCTTTGTCGGGCTGCTGTTTTTGTCTTCTTAAGCAACTTATAATAGATTTGATATCTCTCTGCTAGCAACCAGAGGATAGGAAAATAAAACCGGTACCCTATCCAGCTTTCAGCACATTGCTGAACACACTTGATGTAGTTAGGTACCCTGGAGATTTCCATCTCAAGATTAGTGGGGCTAAAAGGATTGTGTTCTTGTCTTTTCTTAGTAGATTGCTGCCAAAACATGTTATTTTCCTGTAGGGAAAAAATATCTGTGGATATGATGAAGTGTTGACAATCTTGAAGCACTGTTGTCTGTAGTTGTTGAATGTGTTCAGTCATCCCTGGTTTCTTTAAAAACTGATAATACTCTGTAACAAAGGTGGCCGAATTTTGTGGTTCTGGCCTTATCCAGAGAAGGTGATTATCCTCATTGTGTTTGGCAGCTAGGAAGTCATCCTGCCATATAATCTGATTGTTGAGGAAGGAGGTGAGTGCCCTGATATGGATGTCACCGACAAGAGGGTTAAGGTTAAGCTGTCGGTTTTCAGGGATGGCCTCATTATGAAAATATGTCTCACAGAGGAGGTGTTGATCCATAGCAGAGGCTTCTGCAAAGGTTTTGACAAAATCTGCTAGATGTAACACTGCATGGGGTCTTCCTTCTATGATTGACTTGATTTGAAACCATGTAAGTCGTTCCATGAGGAACAAGGAGTAATTGCAGGATGGTTTCCTTGCAGCCAATAGATTTTGTGCCAAGTCAAATATCAGGAACACTCTACCTTTTAGCTCTTTGTTCTGTTTCTTAAGGGCACGAGCTTCCTGGAGTGTTTGTTCCAAAGCTTCCCAATTTGAATAGGTATGATTTATCCAGATTTGTCTGTGTTCCTGCAGACTTTTGGCCTGTGTAACAACAAACTCTTTTTTCCATTTTTCTATTATTGCCTACTCATCCCATGGCTGAGTTTGTGTTTCAGCGTTGCAAGTAATAGGCTGAAGTAGGGTCTGAGTTTGTGTTTCAACATTGTAAGTGGTAGGTTGAGGTAGGGTCTGAGTGGCTTTTTCTACAAAGGTGTGGATATTGATCTAGCTGGGAGGGGCAGATTCATCGATAGGAAATGTTTTTACAGCTTTATTAACAAAAATAGGGGTTTCAGAACTGACATTTGTTGTAGGCCAGGGCATAGTCTTAATTTTGGAAGGTCCTGCTGGTTCTTGTGTAACAGAAGGGTGTTCTTCTTTGACTGCAAAAGTCAAAGGTGCAGGGGAAGCTCCAGGCATTGGAATTTGAGTTACTTTGTAGCATGCTTGATAGTAGATGTCCCCACATTGGCTGCACATATATTCTCTACACAGATCCTCTGTAGTTTCCTCTGACATGGTTTCTATGCGAGCTAGGGTGTGCAAGTTAAGTTCCTTTTCATAGGCTTCCTTTTCCATGGCTAGCTCTTACTTGTAGGCTTCCAGTTCAGACTTTAGAAACTCATTTTCTTGTAAAACAGAGACCATTGCTGGTTCTGGTTGAGGAGTGACTGGTTCTTGTGTAACAGTCACAACCACACTAGCTGGTTCTTGTGGAGCAGCTACAGGATCGGCAACTGATTCTTGTGTTTCATCTTGTTGATGTAAGGAAAGTAGTGTTGCGACACCCTGGACCTCTGATTCCTGTATCTCAGTGTCAATATCAGCAGCTGGTTCTTTTGTTTTAGCTGTAGCTGGTTCTTGTGTGGAAACTATGGTTGGTTCTTGTGTTTCAGCCACTAAATGAGTAGTTGGTTCTTGTGTTTTAGCTACTAAATGGGTAGCTCGTTCTTGTGTTTCATCTACAAAATGGGTAGCTGGTTCTTGTGTTTCAGCTACGAATTGGGTAGTTGGTTCTTGTGTTTCAGCTACGAATTGGGTAGCTGGATCTTGTGGTTCAGCTACTTGATGAGTAGCTAGTTCTTGTGTTTCAGCTACTTGATTTGAAACGGATGATGTCGCAACACCCTGGGCATCTGGTTCTTGTGTTTCAGTGCCCGTGGGTGGAATAGGCAAATATTTCAGCATTTGGGAGGTTAGAGGTGTACGGGGTATTAGTCGGATGGGTTGGGGGTCTATGGTGGTGGTAGTAGTGGCTGCCCTTGTTGAGGCCCTTGTTCGTTTTCTTTGTAAAAAGGGCGGAAAGAAAGGAATTTGCTTTCGTTTTCATGCGGGTTTTTCCTCAATGATGGGACAGGGAGTATTGTCTGGCTCAGAATCATCACTAAGAATATGAAGGGCAGGAGTGGATGATTCTGGTAAGGTGTGGGGAGGTCTTGGTATGGTAGGGGGGTTAAATGGACTGATTGGTTATGTAGGCGGACTGTTAGGTATTTCTGGAAAGTCTGGAGGGTTTTGTGGTTGTTGTTCCTAAAGATTTTCAGGAATTTCAGCGGCTTCTTGGGGATTTATAGGTGGGTTGTTTAGTGGAAGGTTTTTTTGGGCAAAACCCTTTTGGATAAGAAGTTGAATGAGACGGTGATGGGTGAGTGAAAGGGAGAGATCTTTAGCCTTTTTACAGTAATGCGACATATTTTTAAGACAACCGAGCAAATAATAAGGAATGTTCACCAATCTATTATTCCGTAAATGAGACAACAGGACAAAATCGTGCTGGTAGACTACCTGGTATCGGCCTTCGAAGGTAAGGTAGTGTTTGACGAATTTTGAAACTTCTGGCCATGGAGGTAGGAGCGAGCTGATTCGGACACCCCGGCCTTTAGGTTCAATTTGTTCCCCTAGCAAGAGGAAATCCTGCTGGGCATTCAGGATGACATGTTTGCGACTGAACTAGCGAAGGCCATTGGTGGGGAGACCCGAAACCTGCGCTATATCCTCTTATGTAACTAAAATCTGAACCCCTTGAACAATGGAATGGTCTTCCTGGAGATTTTGAGCAAATTGGAGAACCTGTTGTTGATCATACCCCTGGAGTCTCTGAAAATAATCGAGCCATCCTGCCTGCAGAAAAATTTGATATGCTTCTGGATACAGTTCTAACAGGGATGTCGTGGCAGGTTCGTACCGTATAACAGAGACTCCCATAGCTAACAGGTCGGTAAAATACACCGTCAAAGACTCGAGTAACAACTTCTGTGCAGAGTAAGTTTTTCGAGTGAAGGCATGCGAATGGTGGTGAAACGAACGAAAGGATGGTAAATAGGAATGGCGGTGGTGAATTCGTGTGAAATGATGGTATAAAAGTTTGATATTTCCTCCCCCCATTCAAGTGTGGCTAATAAGGATTTTACGCGAGTGGTAATAATGATTTGGAATCTTCTCATTAACTATAGCTTAATTGTAATACATAGAATTTACATACCTCATCTTTACCTTTTGATTCGTGCCTAAACAAAATATAATGCCTGTCTGTAATAGTTCTGCAGTGGCCGTGGCGGAGACTTTTGATTTGTTAGATGAATTGTATCAAGGATTTGTTGACTAGAAGGACAAAATGTAGTATGAGAGCGCAAAATCTTATTGACAGAAAATGTCGAAAAGTTGGTGTTTCAGCCGTAGGAAGAATAGAGAAATGTTTGCTGAAGAGTGATGCTGCAGAATATTGCTGAGGAAGTGGTGTTTCAGCAATAGAAAGAAGGGAGAAACAACTGCTGGATGATGTTGTTTCATCAATGAAGAAATGTGAAGAACTGTTGAACAGTGGTGTTTCAGCAATGGGAGAAAATGGCAAGAAAGGTTGCTGACAGTGGTGTTTCAGCAATGGGAAGAAGGGCGAAACAATTGCTGGACGATGTTGTTTCATCAATGAAGAATTGCTGAACAATGGTGTTTTGGTAATGGGAAAATGGCGAAAAGTTGCTGATAATGGTGTTTCAGCAATGGGGAAAATGGTGAAAGGTTGCTGACAGTGGTGTTTCAGCAATGGGGAAAATGGTGAAAGGTTGCTGACAGTGGTGTTTCAACAATGAAGAAAGAGCAAAGAGTTGCTGACAGTGGTGTTTCAGCAATGGGAAAATGGTGAAAGGTTGTTGACATTGGTGTTTCAACAATGAGAAGGTATCCTTTCATCATATTTTTCTCAGTGTTTCATATCTGCACATATTCAGGGAGAGATTTCTATAGCCAGTTCTAGCTAGCTAGAAACCAGTTTGGTTTAAGGGGAATTCTTGTAAAGGGGTAGCCTTGTCCATTTGAGCTTTGACTTTTTAATCCTCCTGGTTATCACCACTTCATAGCACTAAAATATCTTATCCTAAACTATGGAGACTCCTCACATGAAGAAGTCACACAAGAGAGGTAAGGTGGTTAGAACTTAGATTGTAGACATGCATCTATTCGGGGCAGAGCCTGTGGCTAGAGAAGTTTTTCAAAGGGTGGGATGTGTTGGAGCCGCCTTTCTCAATTGGTTTAAATGTAATTCTTAAAATCAAAGGTTGAACTTTAAGTTGTCTTTTATTTCGTGACCTTTACCCACTGAAAATCTCAGTAGTTCTGATATGCGAAGTGGCGATGGCCGTTGTACTCCTAAGCCATTACCATTTAATCGTTAAACGAGATTTTTCACTTTTATATATACCTTGGGATATCGCACTTCGGGAGTTACAAGTCACACAGTTTCCAAGCCCCGATGCATGAAGTCATGAAACAACCTTGAAAGTTTACCTAGGTTAGCGCCGAGAGTAAATTTCCTTAAACCTTAGTTAAGTGTTGTAGGGATTTCGTGTCTCGATGATCGCTCTCCCCAAAAGTCTTATCGGCATAACTCCGATAGGCGAAGTTGTGAGATAGTTTTACAAGTCACCCGGGTTAGTGTCAGGGTAATTTGTTTTAAACTGTAGTTAAACAATGTCGGGGTTTCACGACTCGACATTCACTCTTCCAAGAGACTATACCTTCGTAGCCCTGATTCACAAAATCACGATATTAATTAAACACTGATTAATTAAACACTTAATCCGGATCACGTTTTTTCTTAACTAGATTGCGTCATCGCGATCTCGGGTTTTAGGGTCTCAAAGGATAGGAGTGAAATCTCCCAATACGACAAACACCGAAAAGGGTGATTGAAGTTTAAAGAAAACCTAATTAAAGAAGCTAAGCCAGATTAATCAGTGCATTAATACAAATATTAACACGCATCGTCTACAGGTTAAATTTAAATGTTTTTGCGCTAACTTGTGTCACGACCCGTCCAAATTTATGGCATTTATTTGAAATAAGGTGAATTTATAGGTAAATATATTGTTTTTATTGCTAAATATTTCTCAAAAAATGATTTGACCGTTCTGTTCATAAGGACGCCGGGGTTTTAAATGGTCGAGATATAGAGTTGTTTCTCTCATCGTTTCAAATTTCATTTCTATCTTGCGCAAAGAATATTTTCTCACCAGGCTAATTTCTGTATGTATACACATTTTTACTATAGGAGAGCTAATTCAGAGTCCTCTATCATGGCTCCACGAAAAGCATCCAAGGCAATTGCTGAGAATTCAGAGCAAGGCTCAGATAATGTTTCCGATACTTCACCCCGAAGTATTGATTTTGTCAGAGCCTGGTCATAAGTCTCCAAGGTTCTTCAGTCCGAATTGGTGAACTGTTCAGATGATTCCAGCGATAATGAGAAGGACGATTTGGCCACCAAATACAAAATCATCGTTCAAGAAGAGATGCATAAGATAGTGGCCAGGCCACGACTCCTTCCTTACTTTAATATGATCTGATGGGAATTAGATCATGTGGACATCCTGACCAGAACTATTATCAGTGAGTAGAAGGTGACCATTGGGACCTTCAGACCAGAACATTTGTAGGCGATGTACCAATTCTCACCCACCAAACTTCTCACACAATGCCAAGTTTTTGGAAGGTTTTAAGCAGAAAGAATGCGAGCAATATGACAGAAACTTATCTGATCTAATCAAGGATTAGGTCTCGCACCCTTCAAAGTTCAGGGAGGACGGCAACAGAGTTTGTTCAATATCTTCCTTGAAATCTCAATTCAAATATATAGCAATGATGACTTGTAGGCTGTATGGGAAGGAGGACACCACACATTTTTTTCTCCCATGGGTGCCTCTCATTCATACAGTCATTGAAGGTTATTCCTTTGACTGGGACAAATTGTTGTCAGACAGTTTAACCAGTCAGATTATTGAATATCGGATGCAGAGGGCGAATGGAAAGGCCGCTTCATTTTTTATGTCCGCCTACATCATGGATGTTGTTTGTTTCATGACACCTTTCCATCTAATGAGATAGAGATGGAATCCATCTGAGGCTGAGCCTATCCATGTCTATCACTCAAAACTTTGGGAATATAAGGCCACATAATTCATATATTAAATTTTCAATTGGGTAATGGTACCAATGCATATCTCCATCTTCGACAACCCACCACCCAGGATTTCAGATAGCATCACCACCAAATTGAGCAACGTGGACGAATGGTATGTAGAGGAAGAATTTTCATACATAAGGGTTTTCGACACCTTTGTTTCCCCCTATGCTCTACCATTATTCATACCGGACAAACTATTTTGTCGTGAAATCACTAGGCAAACTGTGATTGGCGGCATATGCAAAGAGCTTAAAGGATTTTTGAAGAAGGTATGGCTGCCCTTCCCCATTCATTTGAATACTTATTTTTTATTAGATTTCAGACATGCAAAAGCCGAGGCAACGACTTTGGAAGATATTAAATTGGTCCACATTGAGTTCAAGAAGCACGACCCACATAGGATCGTGGGTAATCACATGGCGAGTTATGGCCTTAAAAGGTATGAACATGAGCATTCACCCCATGACGACATCTTCCGAGGGGAGAGATCCTATGCTGAGGTCCTAAGTCGGATTCAAACCCTCTCGCCTGAGGAGATGGTTGATTTCTTCAAATTTTAGGAACACCGGCGGAGCTGCCTTCCCCCAGTCTTACAGGGCAAGAACTCGCCGACTGCAGATGTATAGCAAACGGAAACAAAGGGCTCCAAAGATTCAGGACCTGACCAAGAGGAATACCAGGAAAAGAAGAAGAAAACCAGGGGCCCAAAATAGGAAGCTGAGATCCCCAATGCTCTAAGCAAGCCAGCCTCGGTTGTTACCCCGGGGAAATCATCCAAGCAGATTGGCAACCCTATCATTTTTTTTACTCCCCTACAGTCCACAAAGGGGATCCCAGTCACAGGATGGATTTTCGACGAAGAAATAACGCCCATAACTGTGGAAGATTTGTCTCCGAGTGAATTTTTCTTCAATAAGAAGAGAAAGGCCGTTGTGAAACAATTTTTTTATCAAGAAGCAGGCACGACAACCAAGAAATTTAAAATCCTTACTGATGGGAGAGCCATGAAAAAAGAGGAATTTGCAGCTCAAATAGCAGGGACGTTGGGGGATTTTTCTATAGCCAACCAATATTCTATCGAGTCCCTAAAAGAATAGTTGAAGTGGAAAAACCGCTTGATCAAAACTCTAGAGGATAAGATGGCTACAACAGAAGCATCCACCAGAGATCAGGAAAACACAGATATAGAGCTAGCTAGGGCAACCGATCAAAAGGAAATTGAATGGCTCAAATCTGATCTCGAACAGACACAGTAGATGGCTCAGACCAGCCAATCATAGATAAGACAACAAGAAGAATTGATAGGGCAGTTACAAGACAAATTAAATTTCTCCAAAAGCTAGATGATAGATATCGGGATATTCCAATCCCAAGCCATAGAAATCTGAAAAAGAGTGTCGACAGCTCATCAAGATTTACTTGATAAAGTGGAAACTATTCAAAACCACTGCCAACTCATTGATCAAGTACTGGAAAATATCTCCTTCAGAGAAAAAGAAGCTGGGGTGGCTCGGGTCGCTTTCCAAGAGGCTATTATAGCCACGAAAAAATAGGAAAAGGGCAGTAGTTCCAAGATTTCCATCCCAGAGCATACCTGAGGTAACATCTTGCTGAAGGCATGGGAGTGTAACATATCAGAAGGTAGACAACGAGCTAAAGAGGTAAGAAACTCTTGTGAAGAAAATTTCGGCTTCATAGATGGGAGTTCATTGGATCTCGATAGTGAAAACAACACTGAGACATTGGGCCAGATTAATATAGCCAAGCACCTGCTCATTATCAAGGAGAATGAGGAAAGAGAGTTGGCTGAAATATCAAAGATAACCCAGATGGATATAATCCAAGTAGATAAATGGCTAATAAAACCAAGTGTACATTTATGTTCTATCAGCACCGAAGACCGACAGGTAGAAGGAAAGTATCCACAATTAGTGAAGGATTATTACACTTTTGAGGCAGATAATCAAACATAACCTTCTAGATTGATAGCCTATTTGGTGGAGAGGTGCATCACTTGCACCGAGCATGCGAAGGGGCAGGTTTCTGGTATCAAATAATGACAAGAGTTTGCCTGTTATATTTTTAGAACTCAAAGAGCAAATAAAGGAAGGTGTTCCATTTTCCCGATAGAAGGACAAAGACAAAGAATTGAAAAACTTAATCTCCTTTTTTTTTTGTAACCGAAAAAACTCCTGGAATGATTGAAATTCTAGCATGTAGAAGTTTGTATAAATATGAAATTAGAAGAAAGAAAAAGGGCTGGACCTTTTTGGTCGATTGTAATAGAGACTCTCTCCTTTTTAAAATTAATACAAAGCAATCCAAAGACTCCTGATTCCGTCAAGACTGTGTTATGAGTTTGTTTCCTCTGTGATTTCATATTCAATTTCATTTCACACACACACACACACACACACACACACACACACACACACACACACACACANTATATATATCTGATGAATGTTTTTACTGCAATTTAGTAAAACCTCTACTGTGGTGATCAATTTTTAGTCATCTATATCGTTTACAGTTTTTCCTCTGTATCGACTATTAGAAAGTACAAGACCTGTGAACTCTTTAGATTGTCATATTTTATGCTTCGTCATATTTCTTCTTATCTTTTTCTTCTTCTATTTACAGGGTGAGATTCTCCCTTGATAGGAGCGTCTCATTATAGACAGCTTAATGTTTTTTCTCACATTTCACACACCATTTATTTAAAAGATATCTCAGTTACGGAAAAAGGCCTTTTGTTTGAACTTTATCTTCAATATTGGATTCAAAAGTTCTCTTTTATACGATCAAATTGATACAGCATCAAAAACCTTGAACTCTCCTTTAATTTTCCTGTTCCTCTATGACTGTCCCCATTGCAAGATAGCCTAATATTGAACTCGGCTTGTCGGACCAAACCCATATCGCTTTGAACCTTTTCGATACCATCCTTCAAACAACCAATACCCAGGTAGAACTTGAACTTTCATGGGCCACTATTGAACGATATATAAGCATCCAGGAACAGTTGGAAACGAGATAGTGACAACTTGGAAATCATCCTTAGCTTCCTTTTTCGAAGGTTGATTCTTCCCCTTTTTATCCTTTACTCACTTTCAGATTCCTAGACACTGTACTTTCTAATCCTTAAGTATAGACTCTGGAACAACATCTTTCTGGCGCCGTTGACGAGGACAAAGTTACGAAACCTTTTCCCTGGGAAGAACGACATTTTTGCAAGTTTCACCCTTTGATAGTGAACAAAGAGTGAACACCCTCTAAAGGATTTTATTATTTTTCACTTGGCGACTCCACGTTTAAATAAGCTAGCATCTGGTCAAAGGAACACCAGACAAAATCCGGATGGTATACATACCACACCCGTTTTCGATCCTGAAAAAATACTGAAAACGAGAGGTTCCCTTAAGCCAACTACTGCAGTCTACCAGCTTAAGTACCCACAACCCAATACCAAGAGTTATTTTGAACCTTCAACTTCACACAATCCCCTCCCTAAAACCATCAACCCAACTTTAACTCTCTCTGAGGTTAAAAGTGAAATCCATCTAACAACCTATGGCATACACAAAGGTAAAAACCCCACATTGAATTTATCAGAGATCGATATCCCGCCGACTCTTTAGTTAGATTTCATAACCTCACCAAGTCTCGAAGAGTATACTATATACTCATATTCCACACCCACGTGTTCCCCTGATTACATCTCTTGCAAATCCTAGGAGCCAAGTCCTCGCATCTCTTTTCACCCGTCTTTGGTTTTCTCATCTCTCGAAGAAGCTAGAAGTTCACTTTTAGTCTTCTAGAACCCTCTATATAACACACTGTTTTCCAATCCACTAGTACCGATGGCGACCGCCAGAGGAGGAGGTGGAGGGGTTTTAGGAGGGGGAGGTGGAGCGGCTCTAGGAGGAGGAGTGGGGGGACAAGGGACACCCCCGCCTCCCAGAGTTTTCGCTAAAGTAGCTGCAAGATATGCGCCTTTGGTCCTACCTGTCCCTCTCCATGACCTTCCTGAAAATTATATAAAAAACTTACCTAAATTTACAGGGGAAGGGCACTTGACCGCAGCCGAACATATAAACTTCTTTGATTAGTTTGTCGATATCCTAGGTCTCAAACACGAAGACGTATATTCGAGGTTGTTTGTTCAGACTTTCGAAGGACAGGTACAAACCTAGTTTCGAAGTCTACCCGCAAGATCGATATTATCCTATGATGCCCTAGAAGACTCCTTTCTTAGACAATGGGGTGAAAGGAAAGACCATTTGTATTATTTGAAAAAGTTTGACTCTTTAAAGAAAAAGACTTCGGAGACTGTTATGGAATTCACTCAAATATTTAACAAGTTATATAATAAGATTCCAGTCGAAGTTAAACCATCCCAACCTGCAGCCAAGGTAACCTTTGCGGGAGCCTTCAAACCCGATTTCACACTTCTTTTGAGAGAAAGGAGGGGGGCTACCCTAACCCAAATGCAAGATGATTCCATAGAAATCGAATCTAATATGATGGCTTCTGGCAAGTTGGAAACCAAGGTAGAAATGGGAAACCAAGAAAACAAACGTTTTAGGGAACAAGCGGGACCCTCAGGGTCCAATAGATCCACAGACGAAAAAATGGATGATATGGCTAGGATAATTAAGGAGTTATCGAATACAATTTCTAGAATGGAGCTAGATCAATCCAAGGCCGATCCTTTCGTTAAGAGATAATTCAAAAGAAACCCCAATCCTCAAAATCAACAAAGGCAGATTAAAAATGAAGACCAGAAAATTCAAACCCCTTTAAAAAATGAAAATTTTATAGGAGGAAATGACCTACAAGATTTTGAATATTTGGATGAAGATGTGAAAAAATTGGGTGATGACTGCACACAACCTTACTTAACTAAAGAATATTACGAGAAGTCCTTGAAAACTCAACAACCATCAAATAAAGATGAGGACATAAACAACATTGATTTCACTATATGTCAAGAAACAACCGATTCTGTAATGGATGAGGTCTAATCTAGGTATAACCTAAGGTCTAAAAAAAAACTTGCGTTGACTCTTCAACCCAAGAAAATTCTCCCTAGAGGTGGAGTATACGAGCCCGCCCCAAAAGAGACTGAGACACCTAATAGCAAAATGAAAGGGGCAGACTCACTAGATCCCAAAGTAAAGGAGGTTGAGACCCAAACAAAGGAAACCAAGACAGCTGAAACACATATACCAGTGGATAAACTCACGGGTGATAAATCAACACAAACAAATAAATTAGAAAAGAAGGAGTCTGGGGTTTCAACCAAAGAAACAAACAAAGTTGGTGGAGGGTTTAGCCTCAAAAATGAGATAAATAAGATAAAAATACCAATCCCTATGGTGGAATTAGCGAAGAATCCTGTATATTCGAAAGTAAATGACCAAAGTGATAGGTTTTTCGGAGCTAGAAAGTCACTCTGACGTGATAAACTTGGAAGATGATAAGCCCAATATCACTTTTGGTCCACATTTCGAAGGTGCTAGAGACACCGTCGCTTCTTTCTATATCACCTTGAATGTGCATGATCAACTGCTACATAAATGCATGCTAGACTATGGGGCCTCACATAATGTGATGCCCAAAACTATTATGGATAGACTAGGCCTTGAGATCACCAAGCCTTATGGGGATCTCTACTCTTTCGATTCAAGAAGAGTTAAGTGCCTAGGCATGATAAAAGATTTAGTAGTTACTCTTGTACAAGTCCCGGTGAAAAGCGTCTTGATGGATGTAGTTATTTCTGATATACCCCCGAAGTATGGCTTACTGCTATCTAGGTCGTGGGGAGCCAAACTTGGTGGGTCTCTTCAACTAGACATGACCTACACCACGATTTCTGTGTTTTGTGGACAACTTACTCAGTTATACAGGGAAACAAGGCTAGCCTACACAGTGAGTGACCCTCAGAATCCTAACAATTATCCTGTTTATATTGCCGATCAAGATCTAGGAAATTGTATTCTGTCTTTTGATGATGATGTAAATAGCTATGCAGAAGAGAATTACTTGGAAAATAATGAATCAAGAAAGACATACAAAAATATGCATAGCACTGGGATTTGGAAAATGTTTTTTGACGGTTCCCTGTCATGTGAAGGAGTGGGTGCAGGAGTACTTTTTGTGGCACCTAAAAATGATTTTGTTATCCCTTTCTCTTACAGGCTTCAGTGGGATACAGACTACACCAATAACATATGTGAGTATGAAGCCTTAGTCTTAGGGTTGAAAGCTACCAGGAAGTTGAACATAAAGAACCTGGAAGTTTACGGAGATGCAGAGTTGATAGTGAAACAGATAAATCGACAATACCAGGCCAAACACCCAATATTGAGATCTTACAGAAATTGCGCCTTGCATCTTATGGAAAATTTATTTTCATCGGTAAAGGTTCATTTCATCCCATGGGTCGAAAACCAACAAGCCGATTCACTGGCCAAAGCAGCTTCAACTTTCGTACCCCCCACCGCTTTCAAATTAAAGTACCACATAGAGGTAAGGCACATACCATCCATACCAAACAACATACAACACTGGCAGGTTTTCAAGGATGACGAACAGATCAAAAAGTTCCTGGAAATGGTAGGTGATTTCTTCGAAACCCACATTGACCAGGAGGACCAAAATGATCATACCTGGATTATGCAAGAGGGAGAGGAGCCTCAGGAGTTTCGAGAAAAAATCGCTAACCATTGCATGTTGGTCTTAAAGAAAAATCAGATTCCAAAGGGACTAATCCCCTTGGAGAGACTGTTCGATCATAATGATATGCCCTTAAAATCGACTCTATAACCCCAACCAGAAGAGGCTGAAGACTGCAATGTAGGGACAAAAGAGGAGCCTAGGATGGCAAAAATATCAAAGTACCTTCCTCCTGAGGTAAAAAGAAAGTATAAAGACTTACTTGTGTGATATAAAGATGTTTTCGCTTGGTCTTACGAAGAACTGAGAACCTACGACACCACTGTGATCGAACACAAGATACCCCTGAAGCCTGGTGTCAAACCCTTTAGACAAAAACTTAGACAAATCAACCGTATCTTATTTCCCGTGGTTGAAAGGGAAGTTAAAAATCTCTTGGATGCAAAAATAATAGTACCACTGAGATACTCTGATTGGGTAGCAAACCTGGTCCCGGTTAGAAAGAAGAGCAGGGAGATTAGACTGTGTGTTGATTTTAGAAATCTAAATAAGTCCTCCCTCAAAGACAACTACCCTCTACCCAAAATGGATCACATATTAGAAAAGGTAGTTGGGGCAAATAGGATGTCGATGATCGATGGGTTCTCCGGATACAATCAAATTTTCGTAAATGAACATGATAAAGAAAAAACAACCTTCACTACCCCTTGGGGTACATTCATGTATGATAAGATGCCTTTTGGTCTAATGAATGCAGGTGCCACCTTCCAACGTGCTATGGATATCACTTTCATCGGTGAAAGAGACAAGTTCGTGGTTATCTATCTCGATGATCTAACTGTTTTTTCTAAATTTGACGAAGATCATTTGATACATTTCAAGCAGACGTTTGAAAAATGCTGCAGGTTTGGTTTGTCTTTAAACCCCAAAAAGTCTCACTTTGCCATGCGAGAAGGTAAACTCTTGGGCCATATTGTGTCACGAGACGGAATTAAAATCGATCCTAGCAGGGTTGAAGCTATAGATACTATAAATATTCCTAGAAATGTAAAAGAAATTCAATCATTCTTAGGAAAAATAATTTTTTTGAGGAGATTTATCCCAAACTTTGCTGAAATTGTGAAATTGATTACAGCTATGCTAAAGAAAAACAACGAAGTGAAATGGACAGCAGAAGCCAAAGCATCGTTCGCACACATAAAGAAGGTTATAAGAGAAGCACTTGTACTGGCAAGCCCTAATTATCTGAAGGATTTTCTTATTTTCTCGTTCACCTCCGAACATACACTTGCTGCGGTACTCCTCCAAAAAAATGAAGAAGGTTTCGAGCAACCGATAGCCTTTTTCAGCAAAAGTCTCAGAGACGCTGAAATCATATACGATATAATGGAAAAACAAGCATATGATGTGGTGAAGGCATTAAATGCTTTCAGAACTTACGTGTTGCATTCCAAGGTAATTGCGTACGTACCCACCAGCTCCGTAAAATACATTCTGGTTCAGTCCGATAGTGATGGAAAAAGGGGACGGTGGCTCGCTAAAATCCAAGAATTTGATCTGGAGATAAAAACGACGAGACTAGTAAAGGGACAAGGTTTGGCTAAACTCTTAGCTGAATCAAATTTCAAATCCCTCGGTATAAATGGCCTACACGAATGTGAAGAGGGTGTGGACATGAACGAGGTTGATGAGAAAACAAGTGGAATCAGAATTGAAGAGAAGTTTTCCTTATCAGATTGGTACAAAAACATAGTGTCCTATCTTCTGACCTTGAAATGCCGAAGTGACTTATCATCATCCAAATCCAGGATGCTAAAACTGCATGCGGTCAAGTACTGTATATCTGAAATTCAATTGTATTGGAAGGACCCACTTGGCTTCCTGTTGGTTTGTTTGGTTGAATCAGAAACAGAGAAGGCCATAAGCGAATTTCACGAAGGAGTGTGCGGGGGACATCATGATTGGAGAGAGATAGCTTATAAGATCCTAAGGGTAGGGTATTATTGGCCAAAATTTTTCTCAGACGTCAATGCCAAAGTCAGAACCTGCAACCCTTGCCAATTGTTCGCAGGCAAGCATAAACTCCCAACACTACCGTTGGTTCTGGTCAATACGGAAGCCCCTTTTCAACAATGGGGACTAGATTTTATAGGTGAAATTAACCCCCATTCTAGTGCTCAACATAAATGGATCCTGACTGCCATAGATTACTTCACTAAATGGGTGGAGGCTATTCCAGCTAGAAGGGAAACAGATTCGGTGGTAATAAATTTCCTAGAAGAGAACATTTTTTCTAGGTTCGGCTGCCCCTGAAAGATAGTCACAGATAATGCCCAGGCTTTCAAATCTATGGCTATGATTAGTTTTTGACAAAAATACAATATTGTGCTTGCCCATTCCACGACATATTACCCTCAAGGAAATGGACTAGCCGATTCTTCAAACAAGAGTCTAGTCAATGTAATTAAGAAAGTGTTTAACGAGAACAAAAAATCTTGGCACGTACATTTGAAATATGCTTTAAGGGAAAACCGGATAGGCATGAAAAAATCTGTTGGCACTTCTCCTTTCCAAATGGTGCACGTGACCGACGTGGTATTACCCATAAATCTAGTGCTTCCCGTAATGAAACTTTAGCAAGATGAGAAAGAAGAACCAAATCATGTCACAAGAAGGATAAACCAACTGATTGAAGTACAACATCACAGGGTCGAAGTGGACGAAAGGTTGCAGAAATACCAAGACGACATGAAAACGTTATTCGACCGTAAGGCAAAAGACAAAGAGTTTCTCCCCGATGATTTGGTCTTGAAATGGGATGCTAGGAAGGAAGACTCGGCAAAGCACGTTAAATTTGATCATATCTGGTACGGACCATTCTAAGTCGCATCTCCCGAAAGAAAAAAATCGTTTCTATTAGAAAATCTAGATGGTAAAATTTTCAACGCCCCTGTCAACGGGCGTTATTTAAAACATTATATGCAATAATTGGTTCCCAACAAATTTCCATTGTATATACCGGTTTGTGTTTTCTTTCTATTTCATAATTTCTCTTTGGTAAGTTTACTTTCACCACTAATTAATTAGGTTAGTGATTTTTGTAGAAGTAGTGACGTGAAATTTTCTATGCCTTCAACTCTTTTAAAAAAAAAAATCTCCGTGTTTGCAAGATTCAGGCTTGCAGCCGAAACAAACGAAAGGAGTAAACATAAAATCATATATAGGATAATAAATTCGCTGGAAATAGGTGATGGAAAAGGTTTTTCGTTATTTTAAAATGGTAAGGCAAAGGTACGAATTCCTAAGAATTTTATTTTTTAAAACGAAGGTCTCCAAAAGCGCCGTAATGATCTCATAAAAATAATGTTTTCTCTTGACTGGTGATTAAAAGAACGAATCCTTACTCTGGGTCCTAAGAGTTTCACCTAGACAAAGATAGTGGGTAATTAAAATAAGCAGAGAAAGTAAAGCGTCTCTGGAAAAAGGGTCCCAAAAGTCGGTTTTTAATCCCTATGTTTCAAATCCCAGATTTCTCTCCGTCACCCTTTTTCTGTCCGCAGACTTACCTTCTTAAAAAACCAAGCATCTTTTCGGGTTCCATACATAGGGAGAAGAGATTACGTTTTAGCTTTGGAAGTTGTAAAGAAGATTTTAGAAAGTAAGCCAGTCTTCACAAACATTCAATCTCTTACTAAGAAAAGTTATGCGTAGGTTGATCCTAACTCTTCTAGGTTTTTTAACAGTTTTGAAGGATTGAGGCTTGCTTGAAAGAAGGCTCCTGGAAGTAATATTTCCCATTTTCCCTGTGGGCTAAGGTGTTTTGAAAGTGAAAGGAAGGTTGGTACCGAGTAATCAAAGTAACTTGACAGACCTCCACTGCAAATATTACACAGATATCAACCCTCATACAAACTAATTGCCCCCACTTCGTGTTCTAAAAAATAAATTATAAGACAGATGGTGAAAGGAAATTCATATTTGATTGCCCCAATCTAGTCCAAAGAGACGATTAAAGGAAATTTAGAAATGATTTCCCTCGTCTCAGCATTTAAATGAATAAATATATTTCGAATTGGTGAAAGGAATTTCAGTAAAAAGGGCCAGATAACTTCACCGGGGTACTGAACAGGCTCGCTGGCAGTGAAACAATATCTGAGATATCTGTAAGGCTGTCATACATGAATCTCACTCTACTCTGGTAATCAACTTTCTAGAAACTGGATCTGCATCCTAAGTTTAGACAAGGCTCCCCGATTAAAAACATGTAATAAAATTCGTTTGATGCAAGCCAAAAGCCACAAGATCTGTTGGATTTCCTAGGACTGTTTTGATTGTCTTAAGGCAGACCTGAATTCGGTAACGAGAAAGAGAAAGTCATGAAAGGGGCTATAGCTGAGTTTTAAATGCATTTGAGTGTTGAAAAGCTTTTCAGAAGTAAAAGATGAAATCTCTTCTTCCCTCTGTATCCCCTTTCCTTCAAGTTTCACAGAAGTAAAACCAATGACTCCATTTACCCAATACAGGCACGTGGTCTACTGTTCTTCCCGTGTTGTAGGAAGACAGGATCCCTAGTTGGAGCCTATGTTGGAGCCACCTTTCTCAACTAGTTTAAATGTAATTCTTAAAATCAAAGGTTGGCCTTTAAGTTGTCTTTTACTTTGTGACCTTTACCCACTGAAAATCTCAGTAGTCCTGATATGCGAAGTGGCGATGGACGTTGTACTCCTAAGCCATTACCATTTAACCGTTAAATGAGATTTTTCACTTTTATATATACCTCAGGATATCGCACTTCGGGAGTTACAAGTCACACGGTTTCCAAGCCCCGATGCGCGAAGTCGCGAAACAACCTTGAAATTTTACCCAGGTTAGCACCGAGAGTAAAGTTCCTTAAACCTTAGTTAAGTGCTGTCGGGATTTCGTGTCTCGACGATTGCTCTCCCCAAAATTCTTACCATCATAACTCCGATAGGCGAAGTTGCGAGATAGTTTTACAAGTCACCTGGGTTAGTGTGAGGGTAAGTCGTTTTAAACCGTAGTTAAAAAATGTCGGGGTTTCACGACTCGACATTCACTCTTCCAAGAGACTATACCTTCGTAGCCCCGAGTCACGAAATCACAATATTAATTAAACACTTAATCTGGATCACGTTTTTGCTTAACTAGATCGCATCATCGCGATCTCGGGTTTTAGGGGCTCAAGGATAAGAGTGAAATATCCCAATACGGTGAATGCCAAAAAGGGTGATTAAAGTTTAAAGAAAACCTAATTAAAGAAGTTAAGCCATATTAATCAGTGCATTAATACAAATATTAACACGCATCATCTACAGGTTAAATTTAAATGTTTTTGCGCTAACTTGTCTCACGACCCGTCAAAATTTATGGCATTTATTTGAAATAAGGTGAAGTGATAGGTAAAGATATTGTTTTTATTGCTAAATATTTCTCAAAAAACGATTTGACCATTCTATTCATAAGGACTCTGGGGTTTTAAATGGTCGAGATATAGAGTTCTTTCTCTCATCGTTTCAAATTTCATTTCTATCTTGCGCAAAGAATCTTTTCTCACCAGGCTAGTTTCTGTATCTATACACATTTTTACTACAGGAGAGCTAAGTTAGAGTCCTCTATCATGGCTCCATGAAAAGCATCCAAGGTGATTGCTGAGAATTCAGGGCAAGGCTCAGATAATGTTTCTGGTACTTCACCTCGAAGTATTGATTCTGTCAAAACCTGGTCATACGTCTCCAAGGTTCTTTAGTCTGAATTGGTGAATTGTTCAGATGATTCCAACGATAATGAGAAGGATGATTTGGCCACCAAATACAAAATTGTCATTCAAGCAGAGATGCATAAGATAGTGGCCAAGCCATGACTCCTTCCCTACTATGATATGATCCGATGGGCATTAGATCATGTGGACATCCCGACCAAAACTATTATTAGTAAGAATAACATGACCATTGGGACCTCCAGACTAGAACATTTGCAGGCGATGTACCAATTGTCACCCACACCAAACTTCTCACACAATGCCGAGTTTATGGAAGGTTTTAAGCAGAAAGAATGTGAGCAATACTACAAAAACTTGTCTGATATGATCAAGGATTGGGTCTCGCACCCTGCAAAGTTCAGGGTGGACGGTAACAGAGTTTATTCAATCTCTTCCTAGGAACCAGAATTCAAATATATAGCAATGATGACTTGTAGGCTGTATGGGAAGGAGGACACCGCACATTTGTTTCTCCCATGGGTGCCTCTCATTCATACATTCGCTGAAGGTTGTTCCTTCGACTGGGGAAAATTGTTGTTAGACAGTTTAACTAGCCGGATTACTGAATATCAGATGCAGAGGGCAAATGGAAAGGCCGCTTCATTTTTTATGTCCGCCTACATCATGGATGTTGTTTGTTTCATGACGACTTTCCCTCTAATGAGCTGGAGATGGACTCCATCTGAGGCTGAGCCTATCCATGTCTACCACTCAAAAATTTGGGAAGATAAGTCCACATAATTCATATACAAAATTTTCAATTGGGTAATGGTACCAATGCATGTCTCCATCTTCAGCAACCCACCACCCAGGAGTTTAGATAGCATCACCACCAACTTGAGCAACGTGGCCGACTGGTATGTAGAGGCGGAATTTTCATACATCAGGGTTTTCGGCACCTCTGTTCCCCCCTATGCTCTACCATTGTTCATACCGGACAGGCTGGTTTGTCGTGAAATCACTAGGCAAACTGTGATTGGCGGCCTAAGCAAAGAGCTTAAAGGATTTTCGAAGAAGGTATGGCTGACCTTCCCCATTCATTTGAATACTTATTCTTTATTATATTTCGGACACACAAAAGCCGAGGCAGTGGCTTTGGAAGATATTAAATTGGTCCACATTGATTTCAAGAAGCACGACCCACATAGGATCGTGGGTAATCACATGGCGAGTTGTGGTCTTAAAAGGTATGAACATGAGCATTCGCCTCATGATGACATCTTCCGAGGAGCAAGATACTATGCCGAGGTCCTAAGTCAGATTCAAACCATGTCGCCTGAGGAGATGGTTGATTTCTTCAAATTTCAGGAACACCGATGGAGCTGCCTTCCCCCAGTATTACAGGGTAAGAACTTGCCGGCTACAGATGTACAACAAATGAAAGCTAAGGGCTCCAAAGATTCAGGACCTGACCAAGAGGAACACCAGGAAAAGAAGAAGAAAACCAGGGGCCCAAAACAGGAAGCCGAGATCCCCAATCCTCCAAGCAAGCCAGCCTCGGTTGTTACCTCGGGAAAATCATCCAAGCAAATCGACAACCCTATCGTTTCTGTTACTCCCCTACAGTCCACAAAGGGGATCCTAGATGCAGGATGGATTTTCAGTGAAGAACTAATGCCCATAACTATGGAAGAGTTACCTCCGAATGAATTTTTCTTCGATAAGAAGAGAAAGGCCGTTGTGAAACAAGAACTTTATCAAGAAGCAGGCACGACAACCAAGAAATTTAAAATCCTTGCTGATGGGAGAGCCATGAAAAAAGAGGAATTTGCAACTCAGATAGCAAGGACGTTGGGGGATTTTTATATAGACAACCAATATTCTGTCAAGTCCCTAAAAGAATAGTTGAAGGGGACTGCTTGATCAGAACTCTAGAGGATAATCTGGCTACAACAGAAGCAGTCGCCAGAGATCAGGTGAACACTGATATAGAGCTAGCTAGGGCAACCGATCAAAAGGAAATCGAGCGGATCAAATCCGATCTCGAACAAACACAACAGATGGCTCAGACCAACCAATCACAAATAAGCTAGCAAGGAGAATTGACAGGGCAGTTACAGGCCAAATTAAATTTCGCCGAAAGCCAGATGATAGATATCAGGATATTCCAATCCTAAGCCATAGAAATCCGAAAAAGAGTGTCGGTAGCTCATCAAGTTTTACTTGCTAAAGTGTAAACTATTCAAAACCACCGCCAACTCATTGATCAAGTACTGGAAACCATCTCCTTCAGAGAAAAAGAAGCTGGGGCGGCTCGGGTTGCTTTCCAAGAGGCTGTTATAGTCACGACAAAAAAGGAAAAGGGCAGTAGTTTCAGGCTTTCCATCCCAAAGCAAACCCGAGGTAACATCTTGCTGAAGGCATGGGAGGATAACATATCTGAAGGTAGACAATGAGCTAAAGAGGTAAGAAACTCTTGTGAAGAAACTTTCCTCTTCATAGATGGGAGTTTGTTGGATCTCTATGGTGAAAACAACATTGAGACACTGGGCCAGATTAATATAGCCAAGCACCTGCTCAATATCAAGGAGAATGAGGAAAGAGAGTTGGCTGAAATATCACAGATAACCCAGATGGATATAATCCAAGTAGATAAATGGTTAATAAAACCAAGTGTATATTTATGTTCTATCAACGCCGAAGACTGACAGGTAGAAGGAAAGTTGCCACAATTAGTGAAAGATTATTACACTTTTGAGGCAGATAATCAAACAGAACCTTCCAGGTTGATAGCCCAGTTGGTGGAGAGGTGCGTCACTTGCACCGAGCATGTGAAGGGGCAGGTTTCCGGTATCAAATAATGACAAGTGTCTACCTGTTATATTTTTAGAACTCAAAGAGAAAAGAAAGGAAGGTGTTCTATTTTCCCGAAAGAAGGAGAGAGATAAAGAATTGAAACGTTTAATCTCCTCTTTTTTTTGTAACCGAAAAAATTCCTGGAACGATTGAAATTCCAGCATGTAGAAGTTTGTATAAATATGAAATTAGAAGAAAGAAAAAGGGATGGAAATTTTTAGTCGATTGTAATAGAGACTCTCTCCTTTTGAAAATTAATACAAAGCAATCCGAAGACTCCTGATTCCGTCAAGACTGTGTTATGAGTTTGTTTCCTCTGTGATTTCATATTCAATTTCATTTCGCATATATATATCTGATGAATGTTTTTACTGCAATTTAGTAAAACCTCTACTATGGTGATCAATTTTTAGTCATCTATATCATTTATAGTTTTTCCTCTATATCAGCTTTTAGTAGGTACAAGACCTGTGAACTCTTTAGATCGTCACATTTTATGCTTCATCAGATCTCTTTTTATCTTTTTCTTCTTCTGTTTACAGGGTGAGATTCTCCCTTGATAGGAGCCTCACATTATAGACAGTGTAATTTTTTTTCTCACATTTCACACACCATTTATTTAAAAGATAACTCAGTTATGGGAAAAGGCCTTTGGTTTGCACTTTATCTTCAATATTGGATTCAAAATTTATCTTTTATATGATCAAATTGATACAACATCAAAAACCTCAGACTCTCCTTTAATTTTCCTTTTCCTCTATGACTATCCCTGTTGCAAGACAACCTAATATTGAACCCGGCTTGTCGAACCAAACCCATATTTCTTTGAACCTTTTCGATACCATACTTAAAACAACCACTACCTGGGTAGAACTTGAACGTTCATGGGCCGCTATTGAACGAGATATAAGCATCCAAGAACAGTTGGAAGCGAGACAATGACAACCTAGAAATCAGCCTTAGCTTCCTTTCTTGAAGGTTGATTCTTCCCCCTTTTATCCTTTAATCACTTTTGGATGCCTAGACACTGTAATTTCTAAGCCTTAAGTACAAACTCTGGAACAACAGGATGCCTCTCTTTCTGCCAAAATATGCAAGAGGTCCTCCTAAGGTAACAAGGAAGTTTGCCTTACATTTTTATGGCCTAAAGACCAAGGTAGGGAACCTATAATTTGAGGTGTCTGGGACCTCTATTTCATCTGCTACAAGAATCCCTATCACAGTTGAGAAATGGTTTAAATCCATTGCCTTAGATGTAGCCTATGCAAAATATTTCCTTAAGCCTGAACATCAAGTTGATAATCTGACTAAAGGGGTGCCAAGGAATCATCTGATTGAGCAGTTCGACAGGATATTGAGGATCATTCAGAGTTACTTTACGTGTGAAGGGAGGTTGAATACACTATACCCGTACCATATAAGGCTTCTGCTGCATTTTAATGGAAAATTGAAATGAATATTTCCTACTATTTGCTAAGGAGCATAGGAAAGATGTTAGACTGGGTTCAATCCAAGTCTAAGGCTGTGGATACTAGCATCTTTCACTCTGGATTGATTATAATGTTGGTTTCTGAAGAGATGGGTAAGAAGGATATCTCATGGGAACATTTTGTTATTGCTTCTCACTTTAAGTTCGATATAGAAACTACTCCTCAGTCACAGATAGAAAACCCTGTACCATCCACCAGTGCTGCTAAAGCAGGTACTAGCAAGAGAAAGAGAAGAGTTCATGTTCAAGATCAAGAGGCCATCGAGGAGGTTGCAGGAACTGAGGATGAGGCTTTTCATTCTCCACAAAGAGATCTTTCACCCCCTCCTCCACTGGAGTTAGAAGAAGCCCCTTCTTCTACTAAAACTACAACAAAGAAAGGGAAGAAGCTACACTTCTCCTCATCTCCTTCAATAGCCAACATCAAGTTCAGGAAGCCTTTCACAAGAGAATCATCTCCTAAAGAGGTTGTTGAAGAATAGTCCCTACCAAAAGTCTCTATCCTACAGAAGAAGAAAGATAAGGGCCAAGGTATTGGAAAGCCTATGGAGAAGAAATAAGAAATCCCTATACAGAAGAAGAAAGATAAAGGCAAATTCATCAAGAAGCCTAATGAGATAGACAAAGTAGTCCCTATGCAGCAGGAAGAGGAAACCATGAAAAATCCTATTGAGACTGTTCACATCATTACTCCCCCTGGCAGCGAGACGTTTCAAAAGACTAATCAGGGAACTCAGGGATGATAGGAAGGAGGTGGATCATTTTAAAGAAGATGCCATGTCTGACAGAGTTAAGATGAAATAACTCATGGATGGATATATCCACACTCTTGACCTAGCAATGTTTGAAGCAAGAAAGGCCTAGCCTCTCCATAGGCAGCTCAAAAACCTTTACAAGAAGAACAAAGACTTTCAGTCTCAGAACAAAAGGCTCAAAGAAAAGTTCCAACATTTCCAAGATTAAATGGCTCAAAGGAACTTGCAGCTATTGGTTGAAGCTTCTATTGAAAAGGAGAAACCAGTGAAGAAGCTATTGAAAAGGAGATCATAGCTCCAGTGAAGAAGCTTGGCACTGCTAAAGGGAAGAAGCCTATTGTGCCAAAGGGAAGTCCTCCTTCTCTGATAAGGAGTGTTAGGTTAATGAAGTAACTCGTGAAAGGAGAGCTCCATTTTTGAAGACGACCCCTTTTTTCAAAGATAAGCAATTGAGGAAACACTACATCTTCCACCTATACAAGCTATACAGAATTCTAGTACTTACTGTTCAGATTTTTGGGTTTTCACAAAGAATTAATCCCTTCAATAGTAGTAGCGCAAACATTCCGGAGCACTGTGGCACTACGGAATAGTCTATTTTGATGTTCCACCAGTCTGTAACCTATAACGATGTGGAATCGCCTAATACTAATGGCGCTGCTAATACCCGAGGTTGCTACCCATTATGCACATGTTAAAGTGAAGGTGCTGCGAATTGTGATGGCACTACCAAAAGTTTGACAGGATGCATAGATGAGCGCTACCGAAAGTTTGATAGGATATACAGGAGGGCGCTATTGAAATTCTGGCAGAAACCGAATTCTACACAGAGACACACCAGGATGGCGCTACCAAAATTCACTACCGAAATTTTGGCAGAGACTGAATTTTTGCACAGAAGATACAAAGGTTTGGTGCTACCTTTTCTACTTGCCTATTTTTGAGGTTGCGCTACAGTTTCACATGAAATTTGGTAAAGGCGCTACATAGCACGCTACTCATAGCGCTACTAAATGATGCTACCAACAGATTCCAGGAATCAAGGAGAGTCGAGCTAGCATATTTATGAATAGTTGATGATGGGGAGAATTGCAGAGACATCAATGGTCAGCGTGATAACATCCACATGTCACTGAAGGACACTTGACAAGAAAGGAGTTGTGCACCAAAGGGGAATCAAGTCGGTTCAAAGACTACTTGGATCAGTGACCAACATTTTCCCATTTTATAGCATAAGTTGTTAGTTAATTTGTTAGATGAAATAACTTCTTAGATATTTTCATGGGAGGAAGGCCAGTTCGCACCCCCAGTTGTTGCCTCCTTTTTTGTTATAAATAGATAGATGAAATTCTTTAGTAGGCTCAAATGGTTGAGCTAGGCTCCCTGATACTGTAATATTTTGATGAAGTTACTTTGAACTGGTTATGTACTTGATTTGAGACATCTTGGTTAATGGAAATCATCTTCTTATTCCAGCTTATTTGCTTCTTATGTTAAAGTGTTCATGATTTGAATGATTCACATGAATTATTGTGGTGATATTATGATGTATGTTTGATTATAATATTATTATCATGTTTCTTTAGTGTCCTTAAACTTTGAACTCAAGAAGATCTTGTGTTAAGAGTTTTTCTTCCTTAGGTTGTCTGCAGACCTGATGTTTACAACAACCTCTACATTCCTCTCACTGAAGTCTTCTCTCTGTTCACATTTACTCCCACTTACTGATTGAAGTTAGCCAAGACCTTGATTTCTCTAGCATGCTAGCCCTGTTTTTTGAGTTGGAACATTATCATCTTGAGTCTTATCCATTTGACCCCTCAAAAAACTCTTTTACATTTAAATATAACCTGATGGGTATTGGGCTTGCATTCCATGCAATCTGAAGGTGATTCCTAGTGCTAACAACCCACACATGCTAAAATCATTTGTAGGTAATATTTCAGGGGAAAAAGGGGGGTCGAAACCCATAACTCGAATCGTTCCCATCTAGGAATTCTAGATACAAGAAAATATTATGCGATTTTTATTTGAAAAGATGGATGTTATGGTTTCTGAATGATGACATAATCACCTTCGATGACAGGGAATAATCGATCTACTAAACTTTTCCAGCAGAACTATGACCATCTAGATATCCTGGATTTGATAAGGACCAGGATAAATAGAAATTTGGATTCTGCATCTCCGTATATCCCTGATGCAACACATATGGATATCCAGAATCCATAATCTCTCATATTACAATTTGTTCAAAGATACATATATCTATATTTAGGGATTTTTTCTCCATGTTTCTACTGAGAGATTGATTTTCCTCCAATACAAGGTCACGATGACCCCTTCCTCTTCGATATTACTCAGTCTCATGCCAATTACCCACGTATTTATAGGTTCTAAGCCCAAAATTGTTTAGAAATGTAGGATAAGGGAACATTCAAGGAAAAAAACCAAGAACTCATGCCAAGTCAGGCCTATTGCCTAACACTCTTAATATTCAAGAGACACCCACAAGGGCTTATCATATTCAAACAAGGTATAGCCAAGTTGTGGCCTACACTAGAAAACTAGGACCTAAGGAAATTCAATATTCCTTGTGAGTACAAAAATGAACACAGACCCACACAAAACATACATTTGTTTCATGTCATACTTCAAAAAGAGAAGAACCGGTGAGAAAATTTAATTGTATATAGAGAACACAAGCCATACATTATTTTCATGTCTCTTAAATTTTCTCATAATCCCATACCATTTCATAAATTAAATGACCATAGAGTAACTCTTACAATTGTGAGTAACCACATAACCATGTATAACAAGTACTCATTTTTAAACGCTTTTTTCCAAACGAACTAACTAAGGGGAAAGTTTTTTCCACCCAACTGTAGGCTCTATTTCACTTAAAATTTCTATAGCAAGCCACCTCTTTTCTAGACAATGATACCACTAGGGAAACTCATATTTCTCCCAAGAAAATTCAGGCAAGTGAATGCCACTCTGTTTCATAGGTAACCAATGGAAGAAACCCCCTTACCTACCAAACCCAAGACCTCCATGAATTATTTCAAATTCCTTCTCACCTGTATTTACTTACACCAAGGAGGCCCTTCACTACCTTTGTAGTCCCTTAGTTCTTTCCCTTCTCAATGCCACTTCCTTGTTGGTTGTGGAGCTTGATTATCTTATTGATTCAGGGTTTTTTTTCTAGTTGTGCTTGGACCCCATTCCATAACGGGGGGTGTGGGGGGTATTTACCCCCCACAACTCTTTATAGGGGGATCTTGGGGGTGTGATGAAAAGTTTTGTAAAATTTCCTTGTAAAATATTGTAATTCCATAGTCAATCTGGACCGTTCATTCTAAGGTCACAAATATGAAATTAGAAGTTATTTTTAGGGTTTTTTTCCCTAGAAGGAATACCTCTCTTATGAGGGAATTGTATTGTGGTTGTATATTATCGCAAATATTGTATTCTGAGAGAGGAGGCTATAAGAGAAAAAAGAGGAAGTTACAATGGGTGTGTTGTAGGTTGTATCCCTTCATTTTGTTGGATAATAAAAAGGAAGGACCTGGTAATTTCTCTTGTGGACGTAGCCCACACTGGGTGAACCACGTATATCTATGTCTCTATTGTATTGTGTATCTTTTGTGTTTTATTTCCACATTTGTATTATTTTATTCCTCCGTGATCCTATTTTTCTAACAACTGGTGTCGAAGGGAAAGGTAACTCGCAGGAAAAGAGGGTTCCTGGTTCGAGTGGGAGAAATGGCGGAAGATGGAAAGTTTAGGGTCAAGAAATTTAACGGCCAAAACTACCATTTATGGAAGATGTAGATGGAATATTATTTATATCATAAGGTTTTATTCCTACCATTGGGTGGAATATAAAAAAATTTGATGGACATGAAGGACGAAGAATGGGAGGTTCTTGACAGAAAGGCATTAGGAATGATATGACTGATCCTAGCAGTGTCGGTGGATTTCAATATTTGAAAAGAAAAGACAATGAAGGAACTAATGGACGCATTGGATAAACAATATTAAAAACCCTCAGCACCCAATAATTTATTTCTAATGAAGAAATTATTTAATATCAAGATGTTAGAAGGTGGGTCTGTTGCAAATCATTTAAATGAATTTAATAGGGTTACTAATCAGCTAAGTTTCGTAAAAGTGGAATTTGATTACGAGGTCAAGGCTCCTTTAATCTTGTGCTCATTGCTAGAAATATGGAACGACTTGGTCATGGTTGTAAGTAACTCTGCCTCTGGTTTAAACCATCTAAAATTTGATGATGTTGTTGGTCTTATACTTAGCGAGGAAATGAGATGGAAAAGAATAGGTGAGACATTAGGTAATGAATTAAACATGGAGAACAAGGGAAGATAAAAGGATAGAGGAAATGGCTCAGGGAACCACGGGAATTCTAGGAAGGGAAGATCCAAATATAGAATAGGAAAAATAGAGTTCTAGAATTGTGGAAAGAAAGGACATCTGAAGAAAGAATGCAGATCTATAAAGACACAAAGAGATGGACAACAAGATAAAAATGAAGAAGAAAATGTAACAGGTGATGTGTTGCAAGATGATTTGATTCTTTCTATAGATAATGTTTATGAGTCTTGGGTAGTAGATTCAGGGGCTTCATTTCATGCTAGACCCCATAGGAAATTTTTTCTATATTATGTTCAAGGTGATTTTGGACAGGTTCATTTGGGTGATGATGCACCATGCAAAATTGTTGGAATGGGAAAGGTACAAATAAACAAAAAGAATGGAAACCAATGGTTGTTGAAATAGGTAAGACATGTACCAGATCTAAGGAAAAGTCTAATTTCAACTGGGCAATTGTAAAGTGAAGTATTTATATCTATATTTACAAATAAGACATGGAAGGTCACCAAAGGATCACTGGTGATAGGAAAAGGAGAGAAGGTAGGCACATTATATTTATGTACTAGTAATAATGACTCTTCTATCTCTTTATATTATACAGGAGTTGATACAACATTGTAACATCATAGGCTTGGACACATGAGTGAGAAGGGGATGCAGATATTTCACAAAAGAAATGTGTTTCCAGATATTAAACAAATTGATTTGGATTTCTGTTAGCATTGTGTTTATGGAAAACATAAGAGAGTTATATTGATCAGAGTCGGAAAAGAAAACAAGAGTGAAAAGTTAGAACTTATGCATACAGATGTATCGGGACTATGTCAGGTATCATCTCTTGGTGGCTCTCGTTATTATGTTATTTTTATTGATGATGCAACTAGAAAAACTTGGGTTTATTGCATTCGACAAAAATCTGTTGTTTTTTATACTTTTAAGAAATGGAAAGATTTGGTTGATAATGAGACATGAAAAAGGTTGATGTCTCTTAGATCAAAAAATGGAGGTGAATATTGCAGAAATTCATTTGATGATTATTTTTCATACCATGGGATTCGTAGAGAAAAGACAGTTCTAGGAACACCACAAGAAAATTGTGTGTCAGAAAGGATGAACAGGACAATCATGGAGCATGCAAGGAGTATGAGATTGCATGTTGGGTTTCCCTTATAGTTCTGGGAATATGTTGTAGATATTGTTGTTTACTTAATAAATAGAGGACCTTCAATCTCTTTGGATGGTGGAATTCCAGAGGAGGAATGGACATGTAAAAGGGTAAACTATTATTTTTTGAAGACTTTTGGTTGTGAAGTATTTGTCCATATTGATAAAGAAAATAGAACAAAGCTTGAGAAAAAATCCAAGAAGTGTACCTTTTTTTTTTTGTAAATAAGAGTGTAACTATATTAAAAGCTTCCAAAAACCAGGCCAAAATACAGAGTTATCCGGGCCGCATTTACTGGACTGCCCTAGCTATGGGGAAACCAGTCCAGACGACCCTCTAAGCATCGGTCTATTAAGTCATGAGAAAAATGAGAAAGGGTGCTAAATTGTCTGTAAATTACATTCTAAACCTAGCCAATATAAACTTGGGCACCTGGACATCTAGACAAGGCAAACTTAGACACCTGGCTGATAGCTTGGCCAGGTGGCCGGAAGGTCGTCGGGCCAAGGCTCTTCTTCGATGTACGCTGTCCCGTCACTCCAATTCTTTTCATCCTCTTGGTTGCGCTCAGCTTCCTTGGTGTCATCCTCGTGCCTCTCCATCTCGTTGCTCATGACTGGTGGGCTTGTCACAGGTTGCTGATCGTCGTTCCCATCGAGCTCGAGGTCTCTCTCAGGGGAAGCTTCCTCAAGATCCGGGAACAAGGCATCATGCATGGACGCAAGAATTTGGAGGAATTCCACCACCTTAACTTCCGTGGCTTCCACACGATAATGCAGATCTGCCACCTCCTGCCGCAGTTCGAAAACCAGGGTGTGTAGTATGGCTAAATTATCCCGGAAATTATCTCCGTCAAAGGATGCCTGGTGTCGAGGTGTTGTTGTACTGGGTCTTCTCTGCTGAGCCTGGCCACGGTCTAAGTTGCTAGCAGGAGTTTGGGAGGGTCCAGGATCGTGGAGAAGCCGAAGCAGGGAGATTGGCGTTTTTGAAATGATGGCCATGGAACCAAATTGCGGGGCTTGCAGGTTGATTGGAGAGGAGACTGACTGGTGGCGAGGAGAGGAATCATCCAAAGTTGTGTCTCGAGGAGTAATCGAGGGCCGTCGAGGCTTCCATGGCGCACCCCGCCTCGGTCTGCCTCGCGGCCTCGTCATAAGATGGTCAGTGCAAATTGCAGGAAGAGAAGAGGTCAACTGGCGCAGGGGGAGGATAGGGTCTCGCTCGCACCAGAGGAGAAGAATGAGCCCAGCTATCAACGAACAAAGGTGAACCGTTTCCATTATAACCCGATGCATTCAAAACTTGCAGCCAAAGGACTCCTGCATAAATGCAACTCGTATCCACTTATCCGCAATTAAATAGCAGGTGGGTTGATGGGCTGTGGCACATGCCCAACATGTGACACCATGCCACGGTGCACAGTACCCTCCTCCTCATCCTGCCACGATAGCCCATTTGACACCCCATCCGGGGACCAAGAAGTGTACCTTTATTGGATACGGTGTTAATGATTTTGGTTATCACTTATGAGATTATGAAAATCACAAAATAATTAGGAGTATAGATGTCATATTCAATGAGAAGGTCATACAAAGATCAGTTGCAGGGAAAGAAACATGAAAAAAAAACAGAATAAATAGTGCTTGATGAGATCACTAAATTTTTTTTTCCAAAGGTACCAGAAAATCAAAATGTACAACAACAGGAGAAACATGTACCTCAAACTAATGCAAGTGTTGTTAGAAGATATACCAGGTTAATTAGATCCCTTGAATGATACTCTCCTTCATTATACTATTTATTGTTGACTGATTTTGGTGAACCAGAAAGTTATGAAGAGGCAATGCAGGTAGACACTAAAAGGAAGTTGTAGCAAGGAATGAAAGAGGAAATAGATTCCTTGGTAAATAACTAGACTTGGTACTTGGTTCATTTTCCTACAGGAAAAAGAGAATTGCAGAATAAATGGGTTTACAAGTTGAAGGAAGAAGATGGAGGAAAAAAGCAGTACAAGGCTAGACTTGCTGTAAAGGGGTTTGCACAAAATAAAGGTATATATTTTGATGAAATATTTTCTCATGGTGTTAAGATGACTTCAATTAGGACTGTTTTAAGTCTTGTGGTAGTAGAAGATTTACATCTTGAACAATTAGATGTAAAAACATCTTTTCTCCATGGGGATTTGGAGGAAGAGATATGTATACAGTAGCCACAAGGGTATGAGGTCAAAGGGAAGGAGAATTTGGTATGCAGGTTGAAGAAGAGATTGTATGGTCTAAAGAAATCTCCAAGGCAGTGGTATTTTAAGTTTGACAAGTTTATGATAGGACAAGGTTATAGTAGATGTCATTCTTATCACCGTGTTTATTTTAAAAGGATAGAAAATGGAAGCTATATTATCTTACTATTGTATTTAGATGACATCCTTGTTGCGGGGTCTAATATGCACGATATAAATGTGTTCAAGAAGAAATTAGCTAATTCATTTGTGATGAAGGATGTGGGTGCTACAAAGAAAATACTTGGTATGAGAATAACAAGAGATAGGAAAAATCACAAATTGACATTGTCTCAGGGTGAGTACATAGAGAAGGTGTTGGAGAGGTTTAGAATGCATGAAGAAAAACCAATTAGTACACCTTTGGAAATCCATTTCAAATTAACTAAGGAAATGTGTCCCAAGAAATAGGAGGAGATAAAATACATGTCCAGGGTCCCTTATTCATCAACAGTTGGTAGCTTTATGTATGCGATGGTTTGCACATGACCATATATTGCACATGCAGTGGGAGTTGTAAGCAAGTATATGAACAACACAGGTAAAGAACATTGGGAGACAGTAAAGTGGATTCTCAGGTACTTGAGAGGTACTGCTATTCATGTATTATGTTTTGTAGGTTTAGTCAATGTTCTAGATGGATATGTTGATTCAGATATGGAAGGTGATAAAGATAGAAGGAGGAGAACCACAGGGTATGTTTTTACTGTAGGTGGAAGAACAATAAGTTGGATTTCGAAACTGTAGAAGGTTGTTGCACTTTCAACAATGGAAGCATAGTCTGTTGTTGCTACAGAGGATAGTAAAGAGATTATTTGGTTACATAGGTTTATGGAGGAATTGGGAAAGAAGCAGGAGAATAGAAGGTTGTATTGTGACAATGCGAGTGCCATTCATATTGAAAATAACCCGACCTTCAATTCAAAGACTAAACATATAGATCTCAGGTACCATTTCAAATGATCTGTCTTGGAAGATGGACATTTGAAGTTGGAAAAGATACATACTAGTCAGAATCATGCAGACATGTTAAAAAAGGGAGTAACCAGGGAGAAACTAAATTCCTTCTCAATTTCAGCTGGCCTTCAAGAATGAAGGTGAAGATGAGAAATTTTCCAGGTCCAAGGTGGAGTATAGTCCAGTAGGTACAACAGTAGTGGATTTGTTGTGTTTAGTCTCCAAGTGGGAGTTTTTTGGTTGTGGAGCATGATTGGTTGCTTGATTCATAGGTTTATATCAATCGTGATTGGACCCCATTCCCTAATGAGGGGTGTGGGGGGGCTTTCCCCCAAAAAACTATTTCTGGGGGGGTCTAAGGGGGGAAAGAAACAATTTTTGTAGCCCCCCCTTAGCGGGATATTCAGGGGCAATGCCTCCGAAGTGAAATATTGGGAAAAATTGCCTTGTAAAATATTGTAATTTTGTAGTCAATATGGATCGTTCATTATAAGGTCGCAGATCTGACATTAGAAGTTATGTTAGGGTTTTTTTCCCTGGAAGGAAACCCTCTCTTATGAGGGAATTTTGTTGCAGCTATGTGTTGACATGTTTACAGGAAGAGTGTGATTGTCATTGATGGAAAACAAAAAAGTGAAGATGAAACCCTTCAACCGGTCTCGCAAGAGAAGGGTCGGAGGCCGAAATGTTTGAATACTTAGAAAATCTTGTAAGTCGGAAGAGATCGTAAGATCAGGAGGATGAGCGATAGTGGTGGTTGGATCGAGCACTGTGAAGAATCTGGATCATTGGATCAAAGTCCAGACAGGAGGAACAAGCGTGCAGAGGAGGAGAACAGATCCCAGGTGTTAGATCTGAGCACATGGACCAACCGTCGTTGGATCCAGAGGTAAGTGCATGAGCCTTAATTCCTTTAGAGTGCACAGGAGAAGTGGACTCATGAAGTCCCGAAGTTTCGAGGTCTATCAGAACCATCCATCATTGAGGGGGATAGGTGGAAGCAGATCCGAGAGTTCGAGGATTCAGACTTTGGAATATTTGCAAGGATAAGAGTGGAAACTCGCGAAGTTCAAAATCGCGAAGGAAATCCTAGCTGTTGGTACTGGGAAGGACACATGGAGAGATATCAGTGCTTCAATAATTCGTAAATCATGAAATCCATAGGAAGGAGTGAATGCACAAGACAGGAACTCGCGAAGTCTGAGTTCACGAATTGATCTCGATTGTTGGATCACAGAGAGATTTGGGTCGTCGATATGACGCAAGTGAAAATTTAGGAATCGAAGAAAGGAGGTGCTCTAACCTCCGACATCACGAGTCGTGAAGTCTCGAAGTGAGAAGAAGAGATCTAGACCTTCAATCGAGGAATTTCATGGGCCGTTGATCTGGCATGACAAAGTTTGGAGTTCAAGAGCTTGGACTTATAATAATGGAGGAGAGATAACTCGCGAGATCGCAAAACGCGAAGTCGCGTAACACCTTTTTGGTTAGCATGTGGTCACAACCTGTGGACATGTAAAGAGGAACTTGCACCCGGTGATAGTTCACGCAGGTGAATTTCACAAGGATCTTCTTCACAAGGAACTCTTGTAACTCTCAAAAGAGACCTCCTGTAACTGTCAGATGAACTGTAACTGTAACAGAGAAGAGGAAGGGTCACACTGGCAGAGAAACCAATAATCTTAGGATAACGATCACTGATGATGAACAGACTGTGGATAACTTCTAGAGAAGGTGAAGAGTTGCGTGGATGATGTGGTAGATGTCTTGGCGTGATAAAAATGTAGAACAAAGAAGAGAGGAAGTGATTTTTGGTAGTTTTTCATGCGAGTAGAAGGAGGTTGTGTGAAGGATTTGCAGCAGATAGAAAAGTCACGACACACAGCATGTAGACGCAACATAGAACATAAAATGCAAAAAGATGCAGAAGTGGATAAGTGCATAGAAGCTAAAGAAGGCATAGGATACTTTGAGCTGCAATAGATCAGATCGGAGACAGATCAAGTAAGTAATTTTTTGTAAGATTCAATCAGGGTGGTAGGGTGGTGCTAGGGAGGGTTGTAGTCCTCTAAATTCTAGTTGGTGCTAGAAGATATTGTGTGAGTTGGTGCTTCCATCTGATTGGTGCTAGAGAAACCTGGGAGTTGGTACTTCCATCTAGTTGGTGCTAGATAAATCTGAGATTTTGTGCCCTCTACAAGTTGTAGCTTGCTATTAGAGGTTGTAGCCTCATATTTGAGTTGGTGCTCAAATACCGTGATGTACATGAAAGTTGGAGCTTGATTGACATCCTAAGAAGAAGAGGTTTTCTCCCTTTATGGGTTTCCTCAGAAAAATCAGTGGATCTGTTGTAAATTCTAACCTTGTACAATATCTACTATAAACAGATATTCAGAAAAGAACATAAAAGATACAATGGAAAATACAAACATTACACAGAGATTTTTCCCTTGGAAACCCAAACTGGGAAAACCAACATATTCTATATTCATTCATTGTGTTACAATGTTTACAATACAAAATACATATAGGAGCTAGTGACATCCAAAACCCTAACCCAATGACCTGGATTAGTCCAAAACCCTAATTCCTTAACCGGAAATTGAAAACCATCAACAAAGAAACCATGTGCTAAAAAACCACCTAAATATAATGCGGTCCCAAAAAATGCGGTCCCGATCTAGAAAAAAAAAATTCAGGAGGGGGTTGCCCCCGAACCCCCCCGTGGGGAGCTCCGTTCCCATGCACCCTTTGAGGTGGGGCCTAGANCCCCCCCCCCCCCACGCGCCTAGCGCATACGATTCTACACTATTACACATGCAAAGAATATAACACATACCCAACATTCTCCCACTTGTTGTTTTCTTTGCATATAGGGGGTTACAAGGTTACATAGTCAACAATCTAGGCCAACAATGCCCATGGATCCTATACACCAAGAGAACTTCTCAGTGCTCACAGATTTTTTTAATGATTCTACAACATTCTTCAAAGTGTCCACCTTCATCAGTGATACTTTCTTTTCTTCAATCACGTCTCTAACAAAGTGATATTGAACATCAATGTGCTTTGTCTTTGAATGATAAGCAGGGTTCTTCGCCAAAAAAATTGCACTCTGACTGTCACACTCTATCCTTACATCTTGTTCTACCAACCCAATACCTGAACACAATATTTGTAACCATACTGCTTCCTTACTTGCATGAGTGGTTGCCATGTATTCAACTTATGTAGTTGAAAGTGCCACTACAACCTATCTTTTGCTCATCCAACTTATTTCTCCTCCAAATAGGTTAAACACATACTCTCTTGTAGATCTCCTACGATCCAAATCTCCAGCCCATTCTGCATCCACAAAGCCATTTATATCCACTATTTTTTCCAATATCGATCTTTCTTTGTAGCACAATCCATAGCTAGCACTGCCACGCAAATACCTGAAAACCCTTTTTACTGGTGTCCAATGCTCCTTCCCTGGTTTTGACATATACCTGCTCAAAAATCCCACTGCATGTGCAATTTCCGGTATAGTACAAACCATTGCATACATCAAACTTCCAACTACACTCACATATGGAACATGAGACATGTCCTCCTCTTCTTCATGTGTCTTGGGACACTGATCCACAGATAACTTTACACCAATAGGAATAGGAACCTTGACCGGTTTACATTCCTGAATATTAAACCTCTGCAGTATTGTCTCGACATATTTTCTCTGATTTAACCAGAGTTTCCTCCTTTTTCGATCTCTTTTAATTTCCATGCCCAAAATGAAATTTGAAGCATCGAGATCCTTCATGTCAAATTTAGAGGACAACTAAGTTTTCACATCCTAGATAATCTCCTTGTTGTTTCCTATCAACAACATGTCATCCACATATAAGACCAAATAAATCAAATGATCACCAATTAATTTAAAATAGACACAATGATCTTCTTTGCTTCTTATGAAACCAAGTCCCATCATATAAGTACCAAATTTTTGATACCACATTCTTGATGATTGTTTTAAACCATACAGGGACTTTTTCATCTTGCATACCATCTCCTTCTTTCCCTTCACAACATAACCTTCTGGTTGCTTCATAAAGATTTCTTCTTCCAGATCCCCATGAAGGAATGTTGTCTTCACATCCATTTGTTCTATTTAAAAATCAAATTCAAGAACAACAGATAACAAAAATATTATGGATGTTAACTTGGCAATAGGAGAAAAAATTTCACCAAAATCAATTCCCTCAACCTGGGAATAACCCTTTGCTACTAACCGAGATTTGTATTTCTCCACCTTTCCTTCTACATTCAACTTCTTTTTAAATACCTATTTGCTGCCAATGGGATTTATTCTAGTTGGCAGCTCCACTAGATCCCAAGCCTCATTCTTATCCAAAGATGCCATTTCTTCTTCCATGGCCCTTTTCTAGAGATTTCCATCCTTTGAATCCACTGCCTCCCTGATAGTTCTAGTATCATCATTGGTAATAGATAAAGAAAAATTTGAACGGAAATTAGATGGACTATACCTTTCCGGTAGCCTTCTTTCTCGATCTGATCTCCTCAATAATGGAGTATGAGGATCTTCTTCTTCTAATTCATGTTCTTATGTAGAGTCTGATTCATCGTCATTTAAATCAAACTATATTTTCTCTGGTTCTTCCTTACTTGGTAGGACTTCCTGTTTAACAACATCCTTCATTTCTCTAAATACCACATCTTGTCTATACACTAACTTCTTAGTTTCTAGGTTCCAAAGCTTATAACCTTTAAGACCATCTTTATATCCAATAAAGATACATTTTTCAGCCTTCTTATCTAGCTTACTCCTGTTTTCCTTTGGAACATGAACATATGCATCGTATCCAAATACCTTAAGATGTGTGAGAGAAGGTTCCTTACCAGTCCATACCTCTTGTGGAGTCTTGTCATCCAACACTGATGAGGGTGATATCTTGACCAGACAACATGCAGTACCCACTGCCTCTACCCAGAATTCTTGACCTAACCCGATACCCCTAAGCATGCACCTTGCTTTTTCCATCAACATCCTATTCATCCTTTATGCAACTCCATTCTGTTGAGGTGTATATGGATTAGTCTCATGCCTTGCTATACCACACTTCTTACAGAATTCTTCAAATTCATTCCCGCAGAACTCTCTTCCATTATCTGTCCTCAACACCTTAATTCTTTTCTCTGTTTGATTCTCAACAAGAGCCTTAAACTCTTTAAACCTGTCAAAGACTTTAGATTTATTCCTGAGTAATTATAGCCAAGTTTTCCTCGAGAAGTCATCTATAAATGAGACATAGTACATAGATTTTCCCAATGATGGGACCGACACAGGTCCAAAAACATCATTGTGAACTATCTGTAAAATTCCTTCTACCCTCATTGCACCAGAGGGGAATCTTACCTGATTCTGCTTCCCATATAGACAATGTTAACATAAATCAAAATCCAGAGAGCAGTTAGACATACCTTCAACCAAACCTTTACCATGTAGTAGTCGAATACCCTTCTCTTCGATATGCCCCAGTCTTTGATGCCACAACATAACCTTTTCTCCAGAGATTGTAGGAGTTATTTCTTATTCAACTCCAATATCAGGAACAATGGAGCTATTAAAACCATCACTAATAGTGCTTCCTATCATCTTATATAGAGTTCTAAACCGAACTCCCTTCATCAACACCATTTCTCCTCAAACCATCCTGCAAGTTCCCTTTTCAAATATTGTTTTTACCCTTGCATCTTCCATTTTTCTTACAAAAATCAAATTTCTTGCCATACCTAGGATGTGCAGAACACTGGGCAGTGTTCTAATCCTTCCATCTATGAGCTTCAACTTGACCCTTCCTCTTCCTATGATTCTGGTTGTTGAATCATTATCTAAGAAAACATTACCTCCATCATACCTTTCATTTTTGCAGAACCACTCCTTATGGGGAGTCAAATGCAAGGATGCACCAGAGTCAATCAAGCATGCCTCATGATATGCATGTGTGCTTGAAGAGACCAAGTACACATCCTTTCCTTCTTCCTTGGAGGTATTTTCTTCTGTAGAAGAAGATTCTTCAGATCCCTTCTTTTTCTCAACTTTGGATCTACACTGCTTCTTATAGTGCCCTTCTTTTCCACATCTCCAACATACCCTTACAAAATTTCTGGGAGATTTAGATCTACCCTTAGACTTGGATCTCCCACTTGAGAAATAATATCTATTTCTTTCATGGGAACGTCCTCTTACAAATAATGCGTTTGTGATATGTCCTTCCATATTATTTCGTCTCATCTCCTCCGACAACAAGGATGAGACCACTTCTTCAAACTTCAAGGAATTTGTATTACTACCTATGGCCACAACTAGACTATCCCATGAGTCTGGTAAAGAACACAACAAACTGATACATTTATCTTCATCTGAAATTTTAATCTCAACAGATACTAACTCACTTACCACAGTATTGAAGGCATTCAAATACTCTGCCACCGAGTCTCCATATCTCATCCTCAGGTTATACATCTTCTTTCTCAGGAATAATTTATTTACCAGGGACTTAGACTGATACAAATTCCCCAACTTTTCCCATAAATCCTCGGTTGTAGCTTCATCTGACACATTCAGTAATATTGAATCGGAGAGACACAATCAGATTGTGCTCTTTTCCTTCTGATCTAACTTTTTCCAGTCGTCTACAGAATTTCCTGTAGGTGCAGTACCTGGATCTATCATGATCCAATGATCTCTATCCACCAACAGATATTCCATCTTGAGATTCCACAACTCAAAAATTTTCCCATTAAACTTATTGATCTCCATCTTCGAATTGCTTTCCATTTCTTTTCACCTAAAAAACAATATCGTAGATCTCTCACTGTAACAAGGCTTATCACAGTCCTGAGAAAAACCTTTGACCACAAAGGCATCCCCCTGAAGCCAATAAAGATCTGATACCAAATGTAAATTCTAACCTTGTACAATATCTACTATAAACAAATATTCAGAAAAGAACAAAAAATATACAATGGCAAATACAAACATTACACAGAGATTTTTCCCCTGGAAACCCAAACCAGGAAAACCAACATATTCTATATTCATTCATTGTGCTACAATGTTCACAATAAAAAATACATATAGGATCCAATGTCATCCAAAACCCTAACTCAATGACCTGGATTAGTCCAAAACCCTAATTCCTTAACCGTAAATAGAAAACCATCGGCAAAGAAACCATGTGCCGAAAAACCACCTAAATATAATGCGGTCCCGATACAGAAAAAATAATTTCCAGAGCGTTGCCCCTGAACCCCCACGTGGGGGACTCCATCCCCCCGAGGGCCCGATGCATATGCTCCTACACTACTACACATGCAAAGAATATAACACATACCCAACATCTGTGTATTCTGTGTGATTGATCAAATATTGTATATCTATGCATGTTAATTTATCAACAACACATTAAATAATAATCTAGAAAGATTCAGAAAAGAACTTGAAAAGTTTCAAGATTATATATATATATAACTTATTCACCCCCCCGCCCCCCCCCTTTCAATTATTTTTCCAACAATTGGTATCAGATCCAGTGCCTTTGATGAAAGGTACATCCATAAGCTTGATCATGACTAGTCATGAAGGAAGTTCAACTAATAGAGTCCCTATGTTTGATGGAACAAACTTTGCCTTCTGGAAAATAAGGATGAGAACATATTTAATGTCCCTGGGTGCTGATGTTTGGGATGTCATTGAAACTGGATATGTGAAGCATGTAGTCTTGACCTCAAAAGATGATAAGTTGGAATTTAGCTTTAATGCAAAATCAATGAATGACATCCTCAATGGGCTTGCAGAAGCCGAGTTTGTCAAAGTCATGCACTGTGATTCAAAAAACATTATGTGGGCAAGATGATAAGTAGTTATGAAGGTAATGAAAAGGTGAAAGACACAAAACTTCAGACTCACAGACTAAAATTTGAGCAGTTAAAGATGGATGAAGATGAAACTATCAGTAAGTACTTCTTACGTATAGAAGAACTTGTCAACACTATGAAAGGTCTAGGTGAAACGATAGATGAATCTTTTCTAGTCTAGAAAATATTAAGATCTCTTCGTGATAGATTTAACTCAAAGGTCTCTGCTATAGAGGAAATAACTGAACTCAAAGCGTTGGCACTAGATCAACTTCTTAGAACCCTAACTGCTTAGGAAATGAGAATCACCAAAGGTAAATACACTACAACAGAGGCATCCTTTAAAGAAGAGAAAAACACGGAATCTGATATAGATGAGATTGAAGAAAATTTTGTGAGAAGAATAACGAAAGGATCAGGGAAATACAAAGGAAAACTGCCCTTCAAATGTTTCAACTGTGGTAAGATAGGTCATTTTTCATCTAATTTTCCTCACAAAAGAAAGGATCAGACATATGACGATGAATAAAAGCATAAACACAAGAAGGTCTATAGAGAGAATAATTTTAAGAAGAAAAGACTTTGTGTAAACAATGATGATGATCCTTCAGATGATGAAGACAGTGACTCTTCTATTGAAAGTAAAATAAATTATTTCATGCTAATAGCCTTAGAAGATCTAAACACTGAAGATACAGGAAGTGAGTTCATTGATTGTGAAGTAGTAGTAGATCTTGAAGGAGAACTTGTTAGTGCCATGGAAGAGATTGATATATTCAGAGAAAAGAAAAGAAAATAAAAACAGTTACTACTCACGTATGAGAAAACATGCAATGAACCATCTAAAGAAATTGCTCTATTGAAAGTTAATTTATAAGAAGATAAGAGTATTAAGGACATCCTCACACAAAAATTAAAGGAAGCCAAAAAAAAAGGTGAAAAATTGGAAGCTGAACTAGTGTCTGTCAGAAAAGATCTACAGAAATTCCAGGCCTTATATCATCAGAATCTGACAAGTATTAAAGCATCAGAAGGATTAGCCACCATTCTTAATCAGGAAAGGAATCCAAAGTTGAAAACTGGTTTGGGTTATGAAGAGGGATCAAGTAGTGGTCAGCCAAGCAACAAATAATCCATCAAGTTTGTCAAATCTACAACCATTGACAACAACAAACTTGTAGAAACAAAGGAAGATAATCAACTGCCAAGGAGGAGTGAAGAAAAAGGTACCATAACTAAATCTGTAGAACAAAGAAATAATACACCCTTTGCTCAATGAAATCATCATCATAGATGAAATCAAACTTCTCAAAGAAGACAACCATTTTCCAGGTACAAAGATTTTTTCTATGGATATTGTTTTTACTGTTCTAACTTTGGTCACAAAATGTAAATTGTTCGTTAAGATTTAGACATGAGAAATCAAGACACCCAAGGAATAAATATCTACCACAACAAAGAATGAGACAACCAGGTAACAAACAAACTCAGACTGCAAATCATGTGATGGCTGGGAAAAAGACGCAGATTAAGCATAAGAATCATTATGATCATTTATTCAATGAACTAGAATGTTACATCTACCATAATTATGGACATAAAGCTGTAGAATGTCACCTAAAGAACTATAAGCCAATTTCAAATCACAAAGCTGAAAACGTCAATGTTTGGAAGAAGAAAGAAGATAACACATGTGGATTAGTGTTGGTAGCTCAAAGACAAAATATGTTAAGCCCTAATATTGGCTCATTACCACTTAATTGGGGCATATTAGATTAGTAATGTTATTTTATTTATGCCGGCTTTAGGCCATTAGTTGTAATTTGGATTAGTAATGTTATTTTATTTATGTCGGCTTTAGGCCATTAAACCTCCTAGTCTCCTATATATACCAAGGAGACATTTTCATTTTGAATCATCTTGTACTTGAACATTTAAGTGG